>JAPMLY010001046.1:47500-134835 GCA_026401115.1 Tetraselmis chui | reverse complement strand
CGTTCGCCTGCTGTTCATGATATCCACCTGCTCTCCATTTTCGTCCGACTGCTAATGTCACATATCTCATGACTTTTGAGAGTCTATTCAGCCGCGTGCAATGTATTTTGAATGAGCTGCAAAACATGCGTCTCGATTGACAATACTCCCGCACCTTTCCTTCCAACCACTCTCCCCTCCGCCCGCCCCCTCAGCACTCATACGCCTCTCCCATTGGGAGCACAACTCTAAAAACCTCACCCTAACCTCAACCCCCTTAGAAACCTAGCTGGAAATAACACATTGAAAGGTACGCGCGAGCCCCCACTCAACCCCCTCCGCACTTGTTTCGATACTCCTGCACACACTTCTTCAGCCGCACGCAAAACTCGTCCATCTCAGCCGCGCCGGCGCCGATGGCTGCCGCGGCGGTGAGGTAAGCGGTGGGGTAGGCGTCGTGACTGGAGCCATAGCCGTCGAAGGAGAGCCCGCCCACCGACTGCCGCTTCCCCCTCGACACCACCCGCGTCCCCGACACGCAGCGCGACCACAGCATCGACCCCAGAAAGGTTATCGCGGGTTGCTCGGCGTCACCGGGGTCAAGGGTGTCGAGCGACATCGCGATGGAGATTGGATTTCCGGGGGAGGAGAGGACGCGGGTGCCGAGGGCGGCGGCGGTTTCGCTGATAACTGCCAAGGAGTGGAGGAAGAGCGCCTCGCGACGCGCGAGAGCGGCGGCCCAGCCGTCCTCACCGAGGTGGAGCAGAGTGAGGAGGAGGTCGAGGAGGGGCGCGATGGAGGCTCGGCCGGGGTAGGAGTGGTTGAGGTGGTGCACGAGGGACGGGTCGCGCTGTCCGGCCGCGACGACCGCACCACCCACGGGCACCATAAAGTTCTTGTCCGTGCTCTGAACAACCGCGTCCACTCGGCCGCGCCGCCATGCCGCGGTCACGGCAGCGCAGATAGCGGCGGACTGCACGCCGTAAGCGTTGTTGATGATGTGCCCCACCCCCGTCGCCTCCGCCAGCTTGGCGATGCCCACCACGTCGTCGGCTGCGCGTGGGGCGAAGCAGCTGGTGGTGGAGATGACGCACACGATGGCGTCCGCGCCCAGCCGGTCGATTTCCGCTTTCATCGCCTCCATGTCCGTCTCCAGCTGTCCGAAACCCAGGCAACCGAAAACCGGCGAGACGGAGTGAATATAATAAGGTCGAAAGAAACAGAAGGATGCTTGGAAAATTTTGATGAAGAATACGTAACGACGTACAATGAAACACCAAACAAAATGTAAATCAACAAAATCAATAAATAAGTGTGGTGCGATGGAACACGATGAGATGCGACATAACGTGATGTGATGTCATGCTGAATCATGTACGACCATACCATATAATGTGATGTGACTTGATATGATGCAATATTCTGATGTATTATGAAGTGTCGTGTGGTGTTTTGTGACTTGATGACTCGTTTGGTGTTGATCCGAGATGTGGGGTGATGCGATGAGATGCAGGGTGACATGATATGTGACGTGATAGGATGAGATCATAGTGTGGAGTGGCGATGAAACTTAATTGTTCTCATGTGATGCGTTGTGATGCGGTGCGATGTGATGTGGTGTGATGTGATGTGATGTGGAGGGATGGCACGCGATGAGATGCTTTGTGATGGGATGGGATGCAGGGTGACATGATATGTGATGTGATGGGATGAGATCATTGTGTCGAGGGGCGATGAAACTAAAGTGTCCTGATGCGATGCGTTGTTGTGTGGTGTGATGTGGAGTGATGGAACGCGATGAGATGCTTTGTGATGAGATGGGATGGGATGAGATGCTGGGTCCGGTGACTTTGGATGTGATGCGATGTGACATTATGTAATGTTGCAAGATGTGATGCACTGCGACATAATTAGGTGTTTTTTGATGTGATGTGATTTTTGTGACGTGTCGTTACATGTGTGACGTGATGTGGTGTGTCGTCATGTCATAGGTTGTGAAAGGACGCGTTTTGCTATGATGTTGTAGAGTGTCGCGCGATGCGCTTTCACACAACATGATGGTGCCAGGTGTGGTCTCACTGTGTATGACGTATATGGTATGCTGCGGATTGGCTTCGTGAAAAACAAAGTGATGCGAGGCGATCATCTGCTGTGATAGTGTTTTATGCGGTGCAATGCGATTAGGGTGTTTTGAGATGTTGTGTGCTTTAGTGTGATTTTGCGCGGTGTGATGTTCTAAGACGTGCCGTTCTGCGAGATTAGGCGGTGTGACTTGATGTGACGTGACGGGATATGATATGGTGTGGAGTGATGCGGAATGGTACGATACGAAGTGATGTGCTGTGCTGTGCTGTGATGAAATGCGGGGTGATGCCATGCGACGTGACTTAATGTTGTGTTGCGCATGAGGTGGTTTGATGTGGCATGGAGCGAGTGCTATGACGTGATGTGAGGATGCGTCATAGAGTATTGTGATCTTGTGCGGTGTGATGTGATAAAAGGAGCGATGTACTGTGTCGTGACGTTACATATTCTCATGTCACGTCGACTGATGCAAAGTGATGTGACTTGGAGTGATGTGATGCGTCTCGGTGCGATATGGCGTGACACGATGTGACGTGATGTGACTTTCTGTGTTATGATGTGATGTGATGTGATGTGATGTGATGTGATGTGATGTGATGTGAAGAGGTACAGATTGTTGGGATGCGATGCGATGCTATTGCATACGATGTGTGGTGATGTGTTATGGACTGAGGGTTGTCATAGGACACGGTGTGATGTTACGAAACGTACGGTGTTCTCGTGTTGTGTTGTGCTGCGTTGTATGTTGCGACCTCCTGTGGCGTAGTGCGATGTGGTGAGATGTGATGCGATGCGATGCGATCCAATGCGATGCGATACAATGCGATGTGATGTCCTGTGATTTGATGCTATGTGACATGATGAGGCCCGTAGCATTGTCACTTTGTGCGCTGTGATGCGATGCGGTGTGATGTAATCTGAATTGGAGTGTCTTCATGTTGTTTAATGTAGTGTGGAGTAATATGAAAAATTATACTAGAGTGATGTGGGGTGACGTGATGAGACATTATCGATCGGATGTGAAGAACCTTGATGGGATGTATAATGTGACATGGGGCGGTGCGATGTGTTGTGATGTGATGTGATGTGATTGATGTGATGTGATGTGATGTGATGTGATGTGATGTGATGTGATGCGATGTGACATTATGTCATGTGGTGCGAGTGAGTGTGACGTGGGGTGTTCTAATGTTATTTAATGTGATGCGGCGTGGGGTGTCATGGTGCGCAGCGCTGTGCACTGAATTTCTGTGCCCTACTAGGTGGAGTGCCGTGAAGTGCTGCGATGATGTGATTTATGGTGTGTGGCGTGATGCGATGTGAGAAAATACATTTGGAGAGCGGCCGATATCGGAGGGTAGTCAAAAAACGCGTGAGAGGCCGCACCTGATCGCCCACCAGCTTGACGGGAACCACCACCAGCTCCAGCCCCGTCGCGGTGACCGCCTTGACGCACGTCTTCTGGTCCACCCGCGACCAGAGCACATACCTACAGCGTGACGCACGCCTGGCTTAGGCTGCCAGTTATCGACAGAGCCGACTCAAAGTTCGTCGTGGTCGGCGCCGATTAGGTTCGGTTTACCTCGCAGCGGGCGGGCGCTTGGCTCGCAGCGCCATGATGGTCAGAGTGAGCGCCATTCCGGTGGCGAGGGGGACCACCGTCACCGCGCCGATGTCACCCATACCGGCCACTCTCATCGCATCAGCCACCAATAAGTTGGTGAGCTTGGCGAGGAGGGAGGATCCTGTCGCGGCGCGGTGGTAAGAACACAATACTGTGTCAGCACTGAATAGACGCGGGTCTTTACATAAAAACAATTATCGCGATTCTTTATGTGTATTTCTGTTGTTCTTTGTGTGTTTCGCGAACGAAAATTGAAATACAATTATTAGACAAAGGTATCGACGTATCGACCACAAAAGTCGATATCAACGGGGGACAGGGTGACATATACGTGTGCCTTACCTGCCGCTTTCGGCTGCTCCGCTGCGATATCACCGGAGCGCCCAATCCCATGGGCGAGACGGTAATGGCGCCGTGCGACCATGGGGCAGGCCACGCGCGCCTCTCTCTCGCCCACCCCCACGTTGTCCTTGAAGTTGTTGCTGTCCATCAGAGCGACGTCGTTCAGGAACAGCTCCACCGTCGCTTCGTCCCAACCCTACACAGCCATTTGCGAGACAGTCGGCCGTGAGCACCTAAAATTTAGCACTCCTATGCACACATCCGATGAGTAAGGCACAATGCCGTCCAAGACAGGGCGTCTTTACCTCCTTTGGCAGCCGGCGCTGCGAGAGTAACGTTTTGACGAGTTTCTCGCGGCGAGCCAAAGCCTGCGCCCCCTGACTCACATACGACCGACTCACCAGCCCTTCCGCCAGGCGGCAGTTATCCGGGTTCATGCCCGCGAGCTACTTCTAGTATGTAACGCGTCGTCCAGTATATATAATCGAGCACGCTCGTGGGCCTGAAGTCCGGACGACAGTCGGGCTGCTTTCTGTGATGATGACGCCGCGACCCTGATTGAGCGCCCCCCTTCGACTGCTGCCCCGTGCTGCTGGCGAGTGTGAGTCGTCACCTCCTTGACGATGTTTTCAGTTTCGTGATGCCATCTGTGTAATTATGTCTCATGTTCGTGTATTGCCCGTAGTCGGCTGTGGGGGCTGTCCCATTGTCATTTGCCTTAACATTGTGGTTTCCATCAGTTTCCACCACTTTTTATCCTTGTATAGGATAATTTTGCATTTTACGGACACTGACACTATTGCGGACACCGGATTACTATCCTTCAAATTCTGCTAATTTGGCTTATATTTCGAATGTCAGTGATTGTGAGTCTATATAAATATATCCATCCGTCGAATGTTCGGCTGCTTTCAGTGACGGCGCCCCACCTCGAATCCCCCCATCTCGAATTTCTCCGTCGAAACGGCAGCGCGCATCACAGCAGAGACAACGGGTCACCAATGCCAGAGCGGTAGAGGAGTTTCAGACGGACAGGAGTGTTTTGAAGACTGTTGTTACGCTTGTTCGGGAAAGAGGTTGGCATGGGAAAGTCGGTGGCCAAGCTACGGCGACAGGCGCGGCGAGCGGAGAGTCGCGGCGGTGAGGACGCGGCGGCAGCGGCGGCGGCGTTGGCGCAGCGGCAGGCGGAGGCCGAGGCGGCGGCAGTGGCGGAAGCGGCTCGAATAAAAGCACAGAAGAAGCGCCGACACGAAGCCAATAAAGAAAAGTTGAAACAGGTTCGACGCGCGCCACCGATATTCCCCCTTGTGCCTCGCCGCCTCACCTTGGCTTTGAAGTGGCCATAACTCGATTTGGGTTCGGCCGGCAGAGGAAAAAAGTGAAAGCAGAGGAAAGGGCGTCGGTGCAGGCGCCACCTATGACGTTGCTGCTCGGTAACCTGAAGCGCGATCTAGAGGTGGAGGACGCGGTGGGGGCGTTTCTAGAGAAGCACGGTGTGGAGGTGGTGAAGGTGAAGGCGGTCGGCAGCAGCGGCGCGCGCGCGAAAGTGACGGTTGCGTCTGAGAGCGACGTCGCGAAGGGGGTGGCGTTGCATCGCCGCATGCTGAGCGGTCGACCGGTGAACATTGAGCGTGGGGGTCCGGCTAGCGGTTCGGCAGAGTCGGCAGCGGCGGTTCAGGCGGCGCAACGCGAGATGGCTGCGGCTCTGCTGCGGGAAGCGGGGTTGGAGCGGCTGTCGGAGGACGAACAGCTCGTGCGACACCTCGCTTACCACAACGAAGTCACAGGGCGCAAGGCGCTAGCGTAAGCCCTCCTCATTCCCCTCCTCCCTTCTGAATCCAAACGTTCCACCCCTTTCGCTCGTAGATCTATGAGGTCGTAGCATTTGGGTTGCTTTCCGGCGTTTCAACGGTTGTTGTCTAAGCGACGTCATGTTTCTGATTTTACATGTGTTGATGTATGTTGTCCGTCTCTATCTATTCCTTAATGGTGTGATATTTAGATTGATTTGGTACACATCGTATATGCATCTGTTTGTTAAGTTGTATCTAAACGTGCGCGCGGATGGCTGACGGACAGATTGACATCGATGCATCAAAGTGAAGTATTGAACGAATTAAAGGCAATGAAACACTTCTTGTGTATTTGAAGTATTTCTATCACCCTTGCGCATTCGATGTGTCTGGCGATCCATACTCCGTTGAATGCTATGCGCTACACACGATTCTTCTGATGTGCGAACGTGCTGTGGGGCTGTGCAGTTACTACTGCCGAGCGGCGCAGGCGGGCGCGCGTAATGAGGCGGCAGTCATCTCGGCGCTGCTGAAAAAGGAGGCGGCGATGGAGGAGGAGGAGGGGGAGGTGGCAAAGGGGGAGGGGCACGGCGCTGCGGGGGAAGAGGGAGAGCAGGGGCATGAGGGTCAGGAAGAGGCGGAAGATGAGGAAGAGGATGAAGGGTAGATTGAGAAGGGCAGGAGGGGCGCTGATGGTCTTTTTGCCGAGCATTTTTTCTTTTTGTTCCAAAGAAGGTTCGAAACGGAAGTGTGCGATTTTCAAAGACGAGAATAAGCTGAGGTAGGCATGGGAAGCCTCCGCCCATTGCTCTCCCCTCCTTCATTCTTCGTCCACTCCTTTCGCAGGCGGTGACTCGCGCGAGCGCCCTCCCACTCGTTGCATTTCGTATTCTTCGACACCCAAGCTGCAACAGAGAACGCAATCGCGCACAGCTCCTGCCCTCAGTTGGGTGCGGCCTGGATTTGTGTCACCTGACACTGCCGTACAGCTTTAGACCCGCTTTGTTTGGGAGCCTGTACTGCCTATGCCACTGACAGAGGAGTCCTTTTCCTTGATAAGCGGAGAGGAAGCACAATAAATGGGACGAGCAGGGGAGGGAAGGGAGAGTAGGAAGGGGAGGGGTGGAGGGGAAGCGGAGGGGCGCATTGTAAATCTATCATGGAATCGTGCACACGGAAACATTACATCGTCCCATGTGCAGTCCCACGGCAGTCTACATTGCCGTGAGTGACACATTGCTGTGCGCTTCGAAGCATGGCCCCAACTATGTTCTCTTTGAGAGAAGTATGTGGAGGCATGAACGGGGGAGCGGGGGTGATGTTGTTGCCTCGAGACCATTGGACAGCAGAAGAAATATGATTTTAAACGGTCTCTGTGCAAAGATGGTTTTCGCAAGCTCGTTGCCGCTCCTCCTGTCAGCCCGCCACCCACCCTCCAACCAATCAGTTACCTTGCTTGGCGTTGCGATAGCCTGGCCAGCGAGCGTGGGTGGGTGGGAGGTTGAGTGTGAGCGGAGTGCACAACGTGGAGATTGCATCATTGGTCCTGCTGTAACGAGTAGGGGCAAGGAGGCTCTGCTGCATTGATTGCCGTCTCTATTAATGCGGAAGGGTAAGTCGTCCATTGATGAAGGGTGGGTGTCATGTGTGGGGGCTGCTCGGTCTGAATAGTTTTGGTGAAAACTACAATCTTTGGTACAAAATTACACCTGAACAAAACTGAATTTTCTCAATCGACAGCTCTCATTCTCTTTTTGGGGAGCGCTGTCGAGGTCGATGAGTAAGATGGACAGGGGCATTTTGCGGTGAGTAGAGATTGTCTGAAATATATGAGAACGGGGGGGGCTGAAAATGCTTACGTGACTGCGCTACATTTAGTGATTCAATCGACGGAGTGTGCTTCAAATTGTATCTGCTCAAACATACCGCAAATTTGTACATTCACAACGCCTGGCCCGCACCCCTCCTCCCCCTCTCAAAATTTCACACGGGGGCAAGGCACTCACTCTGTTGTCGAGTGCAGTGGCGAGGAGAAGTGCTCAGTTGTTGTTGGGGCGGGTGAGGGTGGTTACACAGGGCGGCGATCGTACGACCGACGCTGTTGCTAAGGTAAGATGTATGTTTGGAGGCACTGCTACCGCCACCCTTCTGCTCCTACGGTGGGGGCCGCTGCTGCCCTGCCCCTATAACGCCCCCACCCTCCTCCTCACCACAAACAGACACATCCTCCAAACATCATAAACACTTATTCGAAGTAATCAGCTGAACTCAACAGGGAATCAAACTGACGTCGCTTTGAGCACCGCCAGTGCAGAGGACACACCCAGGGTGGCCCGACAGAAGGCCTCCCACGGACTCATCTCCTCCTCTGCCTCGCATTCTGTCCCCTTCTTTCCCTCACTGCCATTAACAGCGCCGTCCTGCTCTCCGTCCGCCGCGTTCGCCTGGAAAGCGGCGCGCACAAGAGTGGCAATACCCCGCGCAGCCTCGCGTGCTTGGGGTGTCTTGTCACTGATGAGGTCGCCGGCCGTACGGAGGTAGGCAGGGAGGTCGTTGGCAAGCGTGGCGGGGGGGAGGCGGGCGAGGGTGGTGGCGAGGGCGGTGGCCGCGTTGCCGCGCACTTTAGGGTTGCGGTGCTTGGCGTAGGGGGTGAGGAGGGTGTGGAGGGGGGCGGGACTCAGGTGGGCGCAGAGGAGGTCCAGGCAGCGCTCCGCTTCCTCGATCACAAAGCGCTTGTCGTTGGAGGAGGCCTTCAGGAGGAGCTGGGAGAGGAGGGAGGTGGCGGGCTTGGTCGCACCGCCGACGTCGAGCAAAGGTAAGAGCGCGTCGCCGAGGTCGAGCACGAGGTCGGCCAGGCACAGCAGGGCGGTCTTGCACACGCTACTGCGTAGGCTCTTCACGCATTTGATGAAGGCGGGGAGATTGGCGGAAAGGAGCGGCGAAAGGACGGACGAGTGGTGGACGCTTAGTTGGCGGACTCCGTTAAGGGCGTTGACTACTTCCACCCAGTCGCCGCTACCGAGGCCGAGAAGCGCTGTCGCCGCCGCATTCGTCAGGTCATCGCCCTCCACGGGCCGTAACTCCTCTCTCGACGGGTACTCCACATCCACCGCCACCGGCTCGGGGCCGCTAGGCAGCACTAGCGCGGCGGCAGCTGGCCGTTCCTCGTCGCCTCGTTGCCCCGCGGATGAGCGGTCAACGCCGCCGCCGTACAACCGAGCCCGAGCTGCCGCCGCTGCTGCTTCCTCTTTCGCACTCGGCGGCCGCTCACTTCGAGCCGCCTCTACGACCTGCTGCTCTTCTAACTCTACAGCTTCGTCGTCGTCATCCGATATGCGCGGGTCCAGCGCCGAGTCGTCCCCGAGTAGAGAATCCTCCAGGCCGTAGTCAAGTGTGACATTAGTGAGCGGGTAACTCTCCACCTCCACCTTCGGAGTACCCAGCGCGCTCATATCCACCCCGGCTGTGCGCACCGTGACCGGGATTACCAGCGTCCCCGTGCTCCCCTTTATATCCGCAATCCCTGCGCCCACCTCCCGCGCGGGGCTCGCCGGCTGCGGGATAGTCATCCCCTCCTCCGCCGGAGGCGGTGCGGCCGTTATTAAGCCGACGGCCAAAAGTATTACCCGCAAAGCGAAGCTGCGGCGAACGGACGCTCCAAGAACGCCACTCCGCTCAGCTTTTTCCACTCGTGCTACAGTGAGGTTGTCGCAAGCCACTGACTTATAAAGTGTGGAGGCTGCGTGCACGCGGGGAGCCTTGGGTTGGTTGGTCCGTGCCGTGGATGAGGTTCAAAAATAAAACGTTCGGTGATCGCTCGGCGGTTTGAGCTGCAGCGGAAAGTACAGTACAGTTGTGACTGTTAGGGGCAGCAGCGATAGGGCCGCCGCGAGTGCAGAACAAGTGGCAGACTGGAAGCCGTGGGTCTGGAGGATACCATCCGGGCGGTGAACAAAGGCCGTACCGGCTTGCTATACGAAAATCCCAAGGATAAAGTATCCGGCAAGGCGCGAAGGATGGTGTGCGGGTGTGGGTAACCGAGTGCCTGAGTGGTGTGTGACAGGGCGATGACAGGATGTCGGGGTCATGAGTCATGACCGACCGCTGACGACGACCGCGCCAAGGAGATGGACCCGGAGCAAGAATAATGGGTCAAATTTGCGACTTATTTGGCAAAGCGACGCAAATTATTGAACCCAAAATTCATGTTTCTCCGATACTAGTGTCTCGGAATGCTGCGCGATGATTGAAAAACAATTTATCACGCAGTCGCCTTCTCTTAATTAATCATAACATTGTGAGATAAAATGTATCCTGAATAAAACATGATAATATATTAAGGGTATGATGATGCGTCCACCTGAATAAATAAACAACAGTAACTTGAAACATAATCTACAAAACATACTCTGATCTTGATTTAGGCTGTTTTTTAATTACTTGTCTATCATTATTTAAATTGATTGTTTCTGAATAAGTCACATATGGCGATATGTACGGGTTGTGAGCTGCACAACAGACTTGTGTTCAGACGTTCAGACGGGTGACGACCGTCAGTCACAACCTTATCGGGACTGAGACGGAGAGCCGCGCCAGGCAGAGCGCCCCCACAGTGCCAGCCCGCCGGACTTGAAATAATAAACAGCAGACAGGGCTACAGACTGCGAGAACTTTCCGGACACTGCTCTCGCTCGCACGACCTCTTCATTCATCGCCAGCATCTTCAATTGTACCTGTACTAGTAGATGTGCCGTACACCCGAGCCGGGGTGGTTGGGCACACGTCAGAGGATGTCTCGAGGGGCAGTAGAGAGCAGGTGGGAGCCAGCGCGGGTAGCACGCTTCTCACAGGGCATCTAGGTGTGAGGCAAATCATAGCCTATCACCACCCCGTGTCGGCTCATCGTCCGCCGGGTGAGAAGGCCGGCAGGTCGCCGTCCGACCGTCGGCGGTCCGTGGGTCGGCGCACTGTTCGCCATCTTCTTGCGCTACGGTCAGTTAACCCAACATGGAGGCACTGTACAGTCTGGAGGTCCTCGTGGTGCGTGCGACAGATAAGTCTACCGCTGCGTCAGCCAAGTTCTCGGGTCCCTCCCCCGCAACCACTCCACGCGCCGTCGCGCTCCGCCTCCTCGACTTTCCGCTCCTCGTCGTCCGCCACCCCTCCGCCGCGGCAACCAAACGCGACGCCGGCGACAGCGCTGCCAAAGGGGGCGTCGACCTCACCAACGTCGAATTCAACTGTGGGAAATGTTGCCTCTTTAAGGCGGCGGCAGACGAGACAGAGGCGCTGCTGAAAGAGGTGATGCACGTGAACCACCCTCTTTCGGCACTGGTTCATATTTAGGGTATCGTATGTTTAGGGTTTGATCTTGTTTCAGTAATTTGGTTTTATTGCGTTTGACGACGACTGCCATGTGCTGTCCATCAGGCGCCGCTGTACGTTATGTATCTGGATGTCCAGCGCCCCTCCCGCCCCAAGCTCCTCGCCACCGGCATCCTCCCGCTCCACGTCCACTACAGTCAGGTCGGCCTTCCTTGCCCCTCACCCTCCTCCCCTGCTTGGCACAATTCTTCTTTGGTTTGTATTCATGTTTGCTTTATTTTGTGTTCATTATATGTATAAAAATATATATGAAATTTTAAACAGTGTCCCCACCTCACTAGCAGTACCACTGCTGCCCATCATGACCGCATAACCCACCCTCTTGCATCATTCATAGCCTCTCGTCACTGCCACTCTCGTCATATCGCCAGCCACACTTACCTCTCTATCAACTTACCTCCCAGTATTCACTGAGCTCTTTGGGGGCCATCGAATGCAATGTAACACGATTTGGAATTGTCAACGCGTCAACAAGGGAAAACATCACTTGTCAAGCGTGTCATTCAACGCGGGAAATTGCGATTAAATGTAGGCGGGCAGAAAGTGATTGCAAATGGTAACGTGAAGCATTGCTGATACTGAGTTCATTGCGAGGCTTGAGATGCACACGAGGGAGGCAGCAGCTCCCCCCCCCCCCCCCCCTCCCCCCCCCCCCCCCCCCTCCCTTTTTAATCCCCCCCTCCCCCCCTCTGGGGCTTGTTTTGGTCGGATGATGAAGTTTCTGTAATAGTGTATGCGTATAACGTTCCTTAACTTTAGATGATATTGTTGTGATTGCTCGGTCCGTTTGTGATTGTCAATGCTGAACTTGTCGGTAAACCCGCAAACTAAATCTACCATTGTCATCTCAAGCAACGCTTGTAGCACACCAAAAGGAACAAAGCTATTTGATCTGTTGAGAGGGTGTAATCTTCTGCTCCATTGCCTGCATCTATTTTTAATTTTTTTTTTGCAAGTATACTACAATTTTCTTTGAACTTAAATTGCTTCTTTTTCGAACGTCGGCAGGCTCAGCCACCAGCAGCAGATGGAACTGTGGACCCCTCAGACACGGAGGTAATCCCGCACTAGCAGAGCGAAGCTGGTTAATGTGGTGCTTGTGTGTGTATGTGTGTGTGTGTGGGGGGGGGGGGGGGGGGGGGGGGGGGAGGGAGAGAGAACGAGAGAGAGACTGACCAATTTCGCTGCGCCCTGTTTGAAGGGTTTTATTCGTACTTCGGTGCCAATGTACTCGCCGATGGGCAACGCGCGCGGAGTGGTGTCCCTCTGTGTGCGGCTATGCTGCTACGGCCGCCGACTGCTCCCCCACATCGAGCAACTGACGTGGGCGAGTGGCGCAACGGCGGTTGTAGCGCCGCCGACACACCCGCAAGCGACGACAGTCGCTGCACCAGCTTCGGCAGTCGACGGTATCGTCGAGCGGGCCACAACGGAGGCAACCACGATGAGATACGGCGCGAGGAAAGTTGTCAAGCACTTGACGACGAACGACCACGATGGTGATAAGGTTCCATCGTCGACAGCTATGATGCCAAACGCCCACCCTTGGCGACGACGCCAGCCTCCGATGCTCGTCTACGTCAACGACCCCACCGCCGCCCATGTAGGCTCGATCTCTTTATGACCCCTACCTGTTTGAGCTGCCTGACCTGCTGTATCACGCAATATGTTTGATGTGCGTGATCTGTCGGAATCTGAAGTGGCAATTGTGTCGTTGGGCAGGACCGTCCGGCGGTAGGCGAGGCGCAGCGTGAGCGGTCAGAGGACCACAATAGCATCGAACTTGTTAGTAAGCGGCCCCCTTTGAAGGCTGTGCCTGGTTGGCGAAACAGCAGTAGTAATATTGACGGCCACCCACAGCCTGCTGCACGTGTTCGCCCTGCGCTCGGAGATGTCACCGTGTCATCATTGCAGAGAGCGAACGGTGACCAGTCGCAGTACAGAGAGTTGCACCAGGCTGCCCCGCGTTCCGCTATGTCACCACAACAGGTCAGTCAGTAGTTGAGCACCCCATCTCAACGACCGGGGCTGTGCGCGCGTATGTGTGTGTGTGCGCGCGCGTGTGTGTGTGTGTGTGTGTGTGTGTGTGTTGTATGATGTTTTGGTTTATGCGATCCACTCGCTGTGAACGATTGAGGATTGCACCCGCGGCGATGTCGAGTCGCTGGATTATGTCCGTCAGCTTTCGTGACATGCTGCTGGCCTCTTGTGATGGACTGAGTCGGCCCTTGCCATCGATTTGCGGCCCGTTGCTGGACGATAAGGTCGCTGCAACAGGTGCCGCCGAGGATGTGTTGGAGGGGGCGGCACCGCCTTACACAAATGACGGAGACTTTGCGACTCCTCATCGACGATTATTCCAAACCGACAGGTGCGGCTATAACGTCCTCTATCCCTCGGCGCGACACCTTCATCGCGTGAAAGTGTTTGTGTCGCTCAATTTACGTGACGCTGGTGTACATTAATAATGGTCGGCCGAGATTAATATATAATTCGGTTTTTTGGGGGGGGTAATGTTGCGCCATTTGTTCGCTCCTTTGTCATCTTGCAGCTTTAAATGTATGTATACAAGCAGCAGATATACTACGACCCAATCTCGCCCATCCTATGACCTTGCACCTGTGTCATTATTTGCAGACCGCGCCCAGGTTCGGCCGTGGCTACCTTCAAAGGACAGAAATACAACGAAAGTCGGCACCGCAACAATGACAGCCCTCCCTGGTCGCCGGGAGGGATGCCACTGCGGCAGCGGGGTAGAGGTAGGGGGCGGGGAGGGAGATCGGCTGCTGCTGCTGCATCTGGAAGGAGCAGTATATCGCCGCCGCACCAACAGCGCGCGGCGTCGACCCTTCGTCCGCCTCGAGGTGGACGCGGTCGTGGTCGAGGCCGAGGTCGACCGGCGTCCGCGGGTCCCCGGCTCAGTCGCACACCGGGCGTTTGGTCTCCGGACGAGGTCGACATCCCGCGTGCCAGGCGCGGCGCCCCGCCTACTCCCTTCACTCCCGGTGGGGCAGCACCGTCCGTGGCATGGAGCAGTCCTTCCACGGTGCGACACGACCCGCGCACACCGTCCCCCCATCGACTGCGCGTCGATTTTGCCGACACCACCCCCCGCACGCCGGCCACCGTTCCCCACGACCTGCGCACCCCCTCCACGCGCGCACGCGGTGACTACCCGGACGACTTTGAGGAGTATTACGATGAGGAGGCGACTATGAGCGGGGCGATACACCAGCACCACCGCAGCTCGACCTGGTCGCCGGTGGTGGGGGTGAGCTCGCCGGACCGTCCGCCGTGGACGCAACCGACGACGGCGGGAGTGGACCGTCATCGCATGATGACTGCGCCAGGAGGCTTTCACCTTTTCGGCGGCGAGCGCGGTGGGTTCCGTGACGGCGTCCCTTGGGCCTCTGCCACCGCGCCGCTGCCAGTGATGGTAATGACGCCGTCTGGCTTTGTGCGTCCCATCGGGACCACCACCGCCGCGTTCTCTAACTCCATCGTCGACGCCACGATGCCGACGACGTCGCCCAATACTCGCCGATTCTCGAGCCAGTTCAATGTCGATCCCAACCCTGCTGCGAGCCCCGTTCTGCCGGCGCAGCATCCGTCATCCGCTCTTACCCCGTCGAGCCCGCCGGTTGCTGCTGCGGCTGCGTCATCGCCTGCGGCGGTCGAACTGACTGCCGCTCAGCGCGGAGAGCTCGGGTATCTGACGGACCTTGTGCGCAGCGGGGGGCTGGTGCCCGCGTTGGTCCGCGAGCTGGCGGCCCTGTACCGTCTTCAGGCGGTCGGGGAGCAGTCGGCGGAGCTGAAAGCTGATATCGACATGCTGTTGGGGGTGGCGCGGGGGGGATATGGAGATCGGGGGCGCGAGTCGATGGGCGCCGGCGCGTCGGATCGAGCGGTATGCTTCACTCGCCGGCTGAAAAACATTCTCGTCGATGTAGTATGTTATTTATTTATTTGTATTTATGGCACGATGAACTACGTAGGTTGTGGTCGCTCTGACGGTTGCATTGATGTGGGCTGAGTAGGTTGTGGCGGAGGCGGGGGCGGCGGCCGCGGCGGAGTCGCTGACGACGATTGTGTCTCAGCTGCGGGAGCGACTGTTGGCGGAGCGATCCACGGCGCGTCCGACAGGTGCATCACAACCCGCGGTCGTCAGTGGGAGCTCGAAGTCGCACATTACTGCCGTACCTATGACATCGACGCGCACGGCAGATGGTAACACCGCCATGAGGTACGTGACGGCTATATACATTGCCAGCCCTTATTTGACACCGTCGACCGCTCAACCGATCCGAGCACTTGTCGACGAGTCGACGCCCCTTCATATTTCCTTCATCTTTGCTGAAAAGGGTCCTATGGATGGTTGAGTTAATTCATAAGCGTTGTTTTACCGAAATGTATAAGATCGTTCTGCTGTATGATGTATGTGTTTGTGACGCTGGTTCGCCTGTTGGCGTAGGTCGCCACGTCAGCCAAGTGTGGACAATGAAGAGTACAGTGAAGACGGATTCGAGTCGGTGGCGGGTTCCAGCTCGCACGGCGGCCAACAATCCTCCGCACCGGCCCCGAAAGCCACTAACAGCGGCGGCGGCGGCGGCGGCGGTCTCGCAAGCAAAGGCAGGCGCGGCAGCGGGGTCAGCTTCAGCGCGGAACACTCCATTTTGTCGGCGAAGGGTGGCGATTCGGGGAGTGTTGCCTCGGCCTCCAAAATCAGCTCCATATTTAAGCCGCTCGAACATTCCAACTCGGACGAGCTGCCGAATGAATTGGCGAACCTAGCGGGCTTTGTCATGGGCGGCAGCGACTCGAGCAGCAGCGGTAGTCGCAGCAGCACTCGCAGCAGTATCGATACCCGAGGCAGTAATGATAACGATAAGGATGGTGATGAGAAAGAGGAGGAGAAGGAGGCGGCTGACGAGGCGCAGCTTTCGGCGGCGTTCTTGGACCAGTCCGGTGACGTCGATGAGAGCTACTACGGCGGTGATACTGCAGCTGCCAGCGAAGCTCGATCGGATCATAGACCGCCACCGACAGAGTTGTCAACCGCTGCTGCCGAGGCCAGCGTGGTTTCGTCCGAGCTCGATTTTGGCAAGCAACACAATATGCACGGGGCCGATAGTAAGAGGTCACCGCCTGCAGTGTCGCAGTCCATTGCAGCGAGCTCCGTCCTGGAGAGCATCATCGAGGATGAGGAGCTGGGTGAGTCGTTCACGGGGCGGGGCGGCGGAGGTGGGTCGAGCACGGGAGACGACGCGACAATCGCGGTGGAGAGTTTCGCACAGTCGTCCTTTGCGTCTTCTGACAGTCTACTGTCTGAGCTGTCTGCCGGGAGCGACGTGAGTGAAGACTCAGTGTCGGGCTCCGCCACATCTTCCGCCTACTCATCCGATCCTGGTAGCTCTCACAGTTTCTCGGCAGCGCCGGTGCCGACAGCACCCGCGCGTGGTTTCTACCGTAGTCAAAGCATTCCCACCGAAGCATACCGAACAATGTCCTCTGACTACGCATCGCCATCGGAAGGTCGGCGACCTGGCGCGCCTGTCGTCAGCGCTGTCCGGCGGTCTGGCGGGTCGATCGTGCGATTCTAGCAACGGAGACCTTAAAGGAGGTTAGGTAGAAACGGAGGATAATTGTGATGTCTATGTCCCTCAATCAATTGCAAACTGTGTTGTCGTTCGTCGATAGTCCGATGCGTTCTTGCATTTGTCTGTATTTGTATTTTATAAAAATAAACTGATTTACAACATGTACCTTTATTATTTGTACTATTGCTTCTCGCAGACTCGCACCGTTGGTGTTCACTCTGAGCGGAGTGTATGCGCGAGCGTGCATCAAGCGCCGCCGGCAACAAGTAGCGGTCTTCGCTGGGTTACTCGACGTCGGAATCGTGGTTGCATATGTGAACACTTTTGTAACTCTGCCAGTAACGGGGTACCATGGGGGGGGGGGCACGCCTTAGGTGGTAAAGGCAGACGGCGGATCCAAACGGAGTTGTCACTGTTTGGCTATGGAGAATCGCGGGATCTTCACCCGCCGATGAAGCCATGCTCGGAGGATTTCGGTTAAAAATGCCAATACCCAACGTTTTGGTGGGAAGTGCCGCGATTCCATTTCCCCCCCAACACCCTTCCTAAATTTGTATTCACCATCGACATGAGAGCCTTAGGCGGTGCGCCAGAGACATCGCAAGAGCGCCCCGCTCGTGCATGCGGTCTCATATATAGGTGCGTTCACCATGAGTGGAGGTTAGGGGCGGACTATGAGCGATTTGTATGTGTTAGAAACTTGCATCAAAAGGAAATGGACAAGAGCAGTGTACCGGCGCGAGCGACAAACGACATTTAACTTACGTGAAGCTCGCCCTCACGGGCCCAACAAATGGAGGGAGACTTGTTGTGGATGGTTTTCCGCGATGGGAGGCGGGGAGGACAAGCCAGCATCGATGCGCCGAGCTGTCGAGATGGCAGCGGCGTAGCCCAAGAGGCTACATGTGTTGTGGGGGAAGAGGGGTCTACATGGCTTTCCCTCTGTGACGCCGAGGCGACATGAGACTCACAGTCTCACGTTAAAAAATGGTGCCAGACGTCACCTGTCATATGTACATAAGCAAGGCGTTCGATTCCCCGTCGGCGTATAAAACATTTCACAATTTAATACCGTTCCCGACCGTTCTCAACGGGGAACTTAACACGAATGTATATTAAACATTAATTTTAACAAGTGTATACACTCTTCCCATAAAGTCCGTTACTAGCGGCACGCATTTAATTACCCGCCACGCACAGCCGCGATGGCCATGCAATTCGATTGGGGGGTAGAGTAATGACTTTCGAATAGCACATCACGGCGCGTTGTTCACTGACGTGAGCACCTCTATCGGCACGCTCCGATTATTGTGGGCACACACGTTGGATTTGCGGCCGAAATTTTGCAGGCCGAAATTTGTGGATGTGCAGGTTATGCACGCCTCTATGCGTGGCTCGGTGCACGTAGTGTCGCGATAAGCCGGGAGACTACTCGACATTGGGCTTTCATCATGTTTGCACAACTGCACGAGTATCCTCCGAGTGTGTTGCGCCCGGCCGCCTACAGAGCGGCAATACCGGGAATGGCATATCGTGTGCACTAGGTTTTCTTGCCAAGTGCCCGAAAATACAGCCAAGGAGCACGGGCTATGGACCTATTGGGCTTGAGGGACGGTTGACTTGGAGTGTAAGCACCCTAGCGTGCGGATCGCTGGCCTTTCAAGCTTTCGCATCGCCGGGCGTGAAATATGGCGGGGAGCTTTCAAAGTACCCTAGCACGGGCCTTGGTTTGGCATGCGGCAAATGGCACGGCAGCATGCCAACATGGGGGATGAAATGGGTGACGACGTGAATAAACGAAATATAGAGCGCTGATTGTTGAGCGTATTGGCGGAGCGGGTGTGCGGGTACCACCTGTCCAAGGGTTGCTAGCCCCGCGCGAATGTGGCAGATTTTGAAACCCTAAAAACTTTAGTTGGCTGTACGAGGGGCTGGACGGCATCGGACGGCGGATTTGACGCGAAAACCGGCCAGTAGGCGGAAATTGAGTTAATAACTTATATGTGCTTGGGGGAAGGGCTTCCATTTGCAACTTAGTTTGCTCGAATCGGACACCGTGCGGCAAAGTTTGGCTTTTTTAAGCCTCCCAAGCTGTGGGTTTCCGGCCCCTATCCCACCCACGTCAAGCATCTTAACGGCACATGCCATCACACCCACGTGCTCCCATGTTTACGGACAGCATGCTGGGATCATAAAATCCGCGTGTTGTGTCGCCGATTTCGGGAGTTTTCACGAGCCAAAGTGTGGAAAATCCGAATTCCGGGGCGCCCGAATCAGGGTATGCCCCGAAAGCGGGGTGGACCCGCAAACCCTAATACGTCAGTTCGTAGCCGTGACGGGCCCCATTTGTGCCCCGCTTCCCCCTTTACTTCACCGTCAACACAAGTTTCAACGAGCTAAAGTACAGTTAAACCCTAGAAACCCTACATGATAAACACCCGCCCTACGCGAAAGGCCCTATTTCACTAGTAACGGACTTTATGGGAAGAGTGTATTAACAATAAACACTAACTTGCCCGTATTTTCCTACTCCACTCGTGTGTACCACTCTGCGGGTGGCCTTGCCGGCTTGGTCGTGACAGACATGCAAGGATGTCTTACAACGAGGAATCACACCTTGTCGATCGCAGCGACTCGCTGACGTGTTGCAATAACGAGCAAGTTAATTGTACCACATTGCCAACAAAAGATCGCGCTCTTTCAATGTCTGCTCCGGGGTAGTAGAAATAATCCCCATAGCCTTCGCCGCGAGTATCAACCAACCATCCTTTCTTACTCCTCTTGTCCTTGCACGACTTGCATATGATCGGTCGCCCGTCAACCCCTCCATAGCGAGCGTAGAATTGATCTAGGGGGACGAGAACGCCCGTGGTTCCACACTCTATCAAGATTATGTCACCGTTTTCTTGTGGTGTTTGATAACCCTCCCCGAAGTCATGCTCCCAACGGAGCAGAGTAGAAACGTGGGCGAGACATTCGCTAGCCATGCAGCAACACTAACGGGAATTCTGTCGTCATGTTGACGTGGGGGCGGCAAAAACCTGTTCATGGGGATATGTTTGTCGGACGGGTAGGTGTGCAACCGATTCACACCCATACCTTTCTTGGCGCTTGGGAATCTGTCGACAGTCCCCCACAAAACCTTCTGACTATCACAAACTTGCACTAGTGCGGCATGGATTAGCGTCCTCCTATTTTTTTGGAAATCGTCATATTATCGCGTTCCAGCCTCGGCATTTGCATGGCAGCGGCATGATCGGAAGGGTTATGGAAATAGTTCGCAATTTGGACCATAGTTAACCATGCGTTCCACGCCCAAAACCTCACACATTTGTATCCGTCCTTATGCTTGAGGACATTCACCACATGCGTAAGGTTTGTAATGATAGGTTCACTCGCCGGCGCCCGCCGGCGGCGTAGCGGCGGCGGCCGCGGTGGGGGGTGCGCTCGCATGCCCGTCGGTACCTACCTCTACCTCCACGCGGTGGGCGCTAGTAGCCATGTAGCCGTGCCACGCATGGCACGGTAGGGGGCTAAACGAGATACCGGCAGCTGTGATCCGCGTGATTAGCAGCTGATGGGAAGCCATGTACGGAGGGTCTTGGAAATCATAATATCCGTACGCGAGCGGTAAGATCTCCCCCTCGGGCAGTCCGATATGTATCTTTGTGACTGAATATTCTCTAATACTCTCCCGATAATGAGACGGGAGCGGCGTCTGTGAATTTGTTTTTGGCGAGAATGGTACGGACGGATCAGCGATGGGACGCGGGTGCTAGAGATAGCGGCGGACAACCGGGAACCATCGCCAGGGAAGGTCGCTCGCTCGACGTCGACCAACGCCCCTAAGGTCGAGCATACCCATCCAAAGGGGATGGAGCTCGACACCATCAGCGAGGAGGACAACCACGGTAGGGTCTCGCAACGCTGGTTTTAGATCGGCCGCCGCCGGAAAAACCACGAATGGCGGGTTTTGGTTAGAACGTTCGTACCCGGCACCATCGAGGTCGGAGCCCCGATCTGACTTGCCCACTTAACCTCTCCCCTCGTGGGTAACGACCATCGACATGAGTGCCTTCGGCGTTGTGGGAGGGTTATCGCAAAAGCACACATGTCAAATAGGCGACTCCGTGGCCGTGTAAACCACGGGGAGGGTACAGGCGGTATAGTTTCAGCCGGTGCCGGAAACAAATGGCGGCCGACCGGGACATGTCAAGCGCGACGAGAAGAGCGATAGACGGTAATCAGTTGTGGCTATGGGTTTCTCCCCCTGCCCCGAAGGGAGGGACAAGCCTAGGCTAGGAGGCGAGCTGCGACGGGAGGAGCGGCTATTACCTCGGACGAGGGTATGTGTGGATCGAGTCGGGGCCTACGACGACCTGAGCGAGGGGGTTTTCGCCTGCCTTGCCTCCCAAGTTCCGGCACGACCGGAGTCGCACATGAACCTAGGCCATGCATGCCCGACTCGACCAACACATGCTCACCAGCTAGAATGATCAGCGCCCTCGAGCGGCGGGAGCCGGCCGCGCATCGTGGAGGTAGCGACATAGTCATTTTCATATTTGTATCGTAGCGACAGACCATGTTTGTATAATTTCTTTTATGTTGTTCTTGCCGACAGAGAGAGATCGATAAGGAAACCCCCGGCGTAAAACACTTATTACCCTTAGTCCAAGATGGTAGTATTGGATACCCCCTAAAAAAGCAGCCGATTTATCGGTACTTGTTGCAAAAAAACGCAATTTCAATTTCAATTTCACTCGCCGTGTGGGAAAGAGGGGACTCGTGCAAACTGCCAAACTACCGACCCCGCCTATCCTCAAGTGGAAACATGCAGTAACCTACGCACCGTAGGGGCATAGTTGTCCTCCGTGTGTAACCCGAGCCATGTCGTATAGCTTCGGATTCTTGACGCACCTTCCCGCCGGTGCGCATCTGTCGGTTCGCCCTCATTATGGTTGGAATTCATTGCATACACCCTTCCGCATGCAACTCTGGCGCACATGGACACATACCCGTAAGTAGAGCCAAATTATTTTATGCCCGCCATTGCATGATATCCTTACCATGCTTCGGGACATAACATGATGTAACGAACACTGGGGGATACCCCGACACATGAGCAACCAAGTCCCCGAAAATGACAGGGTGAGACATGATGGGTGAAGGGCGACCAACGTCCATTTGCGGGGGGGGCGAAATGGTATGCGAAAGGGGCACGATGGTGTTGCTCCCACAGTTAACACCCGAGCCGCCAAAGATCGATGAGTCCGTCTCCGTGTAGACCCCAAAGCCGGGAACACTCTCCTGAAACATGACGTGCACAGAAGTGGTGATGCGGTGCGTCACAGGGTTATACATACGGTACCCTTTAGCGTCAACTAGTTCACCCACCACGACGCTCCAAAATTTCTTCTTGTCGAGCTTGCGACGCAGTTTCTTACGCGCCTTCGGGAAGACTGTGCAATTGAAGGCGCGAAATTTAAACGTGTTCAGTTTTGCCACAATCATGCGGGTGAGAGGCACACCACCGGAGGGTCCGACTGCACGACTGAACGTGCTGTTGCGCAGGTAAACGCCCGTGTTGACTGCGCAAGAACACATCGAGTTAAGCACATACATGTTGTGCATCATCACATATGCGTTGTCCCTTCGAGTGCGCCAAGGGCGTTCCTCTTTCCCCAGCATGTAGTGGGCGTAGGGAGCTGAAAACTGAACATCAATGCCCATACGTCCGCACATCTGACGACTTGCAGCTACGTCAAACACGGAGTCTGAATCGAGCTTCAGAACTAGACCGAAAGCACCATATACATATATAGTAAACCCGAGCATGCATGTGGCGCACCTCTGGCATGATGAATTCTAGCCCAACGCATGTATCATCCTTCGATTTCAAAAATCTCGCCCACATAAAATTGGTGCAATGGTCGATGACAAGGAGGCAGTAGCGCAAACCATTTCGTGACGGCACATTCACGGAGCCCCAAATGTCGGAGAACGGGTTCATGAGGCGGTGAGGAGGGTTCGCACAAGCATATGTCTTACGATGTGTTGCACTGACCTTGTTCAACTAGCATGAACTGCAAGAAGCGGTTTTTACATATGTAGGCATCACTGACGAGGTTGGAACATCGCTATCATGCTAAGCATGAAGGCTCTGCATGTTTAGGTGACCAAAGCGTTGGTGCTACAG
Organism: Tetraselmis chui; assembly: GCA_026401115.1. Classification (NCBI taxonomy): domain Eukaryota; kingdom Viridiplantae; phylum Chlorophyta; class Chlorodendrophyceae; order Chlorodendrales; family Chlorodendraceae; genus Tetraselmis; species Tetraselmis chui. The sequence continues at coordinate 111,834 of JAPMLY010001046.1, read as the reverse complement.
AACAGTGCCGCATTGAGCAGCTAATGCGATATCTATGGCGAGCACATCAGACATATGAAGAGCAGCCTCCCATAATGGATTGTGTGGCTGAGAAGGTACAGGCCGCTCGCCTACTCCTCGATGGCTTCAGCACACCCATTCTTGCGGGGACCAGCATTATTGTGCCAACATCGTAGTCAATAGGTGAAATAAATTCACAGCCATAAATATATTGCGGGACTGCATCTAATTGACACTCAGCGTGCGGTCTATGCGTTGCGCAAGCGCGACGACATGTCAAGTGTTTAAATGGCCTGAATTGTGGGTGTACAATTTGCTCAACACACGAGTGGAATATATGGCACTTCGAACCTTGCCGTTTCCACGAACGTCAACACCCACACCACCCACTCGAGAAGAGCCCGAACGGGGGTCGAAGAAAACGAAATCTTACGATTAATCCACCCAGAATTGTGAAGTGTCACGGGCACTTGTAAGAGAGGACGAGAAAGCAACACAATTGAAAGAGACACTAATCTCAGTGTCGTCATACTCGACCGTGCATTCCCCCAATGTAGGCACACACGTCAGCTCTAGACCCGAGTGAATCATCGTGATGGATATCACTTAGGAGCGCGGTGTGCGCTAAAACATAGTCAAGAGTGTCTAACTTTCTTATGATGATCTTGCGCTTCGGAATTGATGACCACTTCAGCAGCGCGTCATCCGTCGTCGTATATGACGACAGAATGTGGTCAAGGCCGCCACATGCACTGTATTTGGTCGGCGGGCCACGGCCACCGCGACCGCCACGGCCGCCTTAGCTGAGCCCCCCATGTTGACGAACAACCACAAAGGCGACGATGGGTGGAGTCAGTGCATTTGGTGCAGCCAAATCCGAGCCAGGGAGCTCCTCTTCCATGTTATGTGCGAGGTGGAGAATGCTCGTCATCGCCTCATCCGCTGACATAAAGTAATTTGCGTCAAATGTGTTTATCACACACTGCTTCGCCTAACCGAAGTACCGAACTGACAAGTGTTGGAAATACCACGCAGCATTAGTAGCCCAAGGGCCAAGGCTGCGCGGGTTGATGGCGGCGGAGCCATGGATCATCTCGCACGTCTCGTTGTGATTGTCAAACGACTAGCGCATCAAATGCACATAGCGAGCAAAATCATATTTTGGAAATTAACTTAGTTTGGACAGAAACCGACTTAGGCCTCAATCATGGACAAAAACCCTACCCTAATAACCATGTGACCCGTAGTACATGTCTGGGTTAGGGGGGCGAAGTTTTTGGTTCAGTGGAGAGGACGGTAGGTTCGGCAATCACGGCCCGCAGTCAAAACAGGCAAGAAAGTTGGGTCAACTTTCGACCCGACTTTTGCGACGTTGTTTTTCATCGTTCATCTTGCGCAAGACTCCCACATCGCCTTCACATAATATTTAGTCGTGTTTGGGTCGACTTTCATGGTGGCAGTCCCGCGCATAGCTGCGTGAATGCCAGACTTGCGCGACGAGTGTGATCGTCGCGTTGTGGCACTATTAAAACCTTGTTTATAGTCGGGCCTACTAGTACCTAGTATAGCTCAACTTGCATGGTCAACGAATCGCTCCCCACCCCTAGCTATCACCTCTAACATGTAACTATTCGCGCCCATGACGCAGTTTATATGGGGGTTGACGTCCATCTAACCTCAGGACGCCGGTACCGTAACGATGGAGCGGGGATATGGTACCGGCCCGTGCGCCGCCCCGGAAAAGCACATCACCCCGCCAACGCCCACTTACCAACGGGAAATAGCCGCGCCTATTACCATCACACCCACACACACGAGATCACACTATCGCCGTGGGTTTATTTCGGCTGCCTTTGACCGTGGTAGGCTATGAGTGCATTGTTTCTCGTATTATTGTCTAAAATAGGGCCCATCGGCAATTCAGCCCACGCCAACCCATCCACTTTGGAAGCACCAAAACCTACACTGAGCAGCCTACTCATCAGCCATACCTCCAAAAATAGTTAGCTATACCGTAGGGCTTGGTATGGGACGAGTCCCCGTAAAAGTTGGACTTGAGTATGCCGTAAGGTCTGTTTTCCCCAATAATTGTTGTCCAAAATAGGGATTTTGATCGCAACTCCGTCAAGGGCTACCTAGGCCGCTGCTTAGGCATAAGGTTGTCCACCAGAGCGCGCCAATGACCGGCCATCTAGGCGCTCGCATAGGATGTCCCAAGTAGCAGCAACACATTCATGGCGCGCCGCAGCAATGTACTTGACCGCATGGTCAGCGCGTTTGTTGTCGCTCGCGGTGTGCATTAGTGGCGTAGCTTTAAGCCGCCTCGTTCAGCCAGTCTTCCGAGTCCAGCAGTGTAAGCTGAGGGATGAGTTATGCAGCATTGAGGGACAGGAACAAACGACATGAACTGCCTCTACCAATGTTTGAATTCAGTGTGTGGCCCAATGACAGGCACATTCATCTTCATAGAGCGGTTGATGGAGTCATTGTTGAATCCATTGGACTCGTAGACCACACGTCTGATGACGATCACGTGGTCGATCGTAGGGCGGCGACCCCTCCGCACACCACCGCCACCGCGGGGGGCAGGCACGTGTGGATGTCCACCAGCCAAGTGAGGTTGAAAACCATGCACATGTTGAAGGTCACCGTGCGTTCGCTCTATGCGTCGATGGACACTGGATGTGTCCACACTGCGGGTGTCTAGGGGGCGGAGGCAGCTCGACATGAGTTGACACGGGCGTATTGTCGCGTAGTTGGCACGGGCGTGTTGTCGCGATGTGCGTCGTAGTCGCGTTGCGATTGAAACTGAAACTGTTTACAACATGTACCGGCTGAAACCGGCTGCTGCCAATGGGCCCTCCCAACTCCGCCAGCAAGGGAACCTACAATCCGGGGCTAGACCGTGAACCTCATAGTCCTACCTCTCCAAGAATTAATTGGGGGAGTTTTAATCCCTCCCCGGGGAGTTGTGCGATGCGTGGCGATGGTGGTAGTGCAGCGGAATTAGGTGCGGTGGTGGTGAGGTGAGGAGCGACGTGTAGTTGCGCGGGATTTAAGGCGGTAGATGAGTACGAGTTGGTGTAGCCATTGAACAATATGAAAATGGAGTTGTGATGGGATGCGGGTGGTGTCGAGGCGTGTTTCAGAGCAGATGAGTTTATCGGGGGAGGGTCGGTGAGGAGAGTGAGGAGGGAGGTTAGGCTAGTGATGGTGGATGTGTGGGGGGTGCCGGTGCGGCTCATGACGATGGGGAGCATGTCTATGTCAGTACATGGTAAGTGATTGCGGAGAACGTTGGCCAACGGGGTGTATGTGAGGGAGTCGGGGGATATGCATTCGTCAGCAACAACAAGGCGGGTAGGCATGTCAGTGCATGGTGGCGGGTGGCAGTCAAGGGGGGTGTTGTTATCAGTGTGGGAGGCAAAGGACTTGATGGGTTTATTACTCACGTCCGCGGTGCTGCTTTCCCATGGGCTGCCGTTGTGTCGTTCTAGTAGGGAAAAGAGCAGTTTTAGGGCGTTGTTGTGCCTGTCTTGGCGGAGGCCTGACATCGAGAGGCAGTTACCCGCCATGTGGCCGTTGCTAGTGAACTGTCCACACATGGAGCAGCGGGGGGTGGGGTTGTGCGCCAGGAGGCGGGTGTTGTGGACTCCCCAAATGAGCTTTTGTTTGTGTGTTAATAAAATGTGGGTGAGGGAGGTGTATTTGTTGTGGAATGAGAAATCCGCCCCGTCGGAGGCGGCTTTGGCAAGTAGGGCGCAGTGTTTGGTGGTGTTGGAAAAGGGGAATAGTTGTGTTTGATGCTTGGTTTGTGTGCGGTTGATTTGAGATTGGTGTACATGTAGGGTGTGGGTTCTCCTTGTGGCTGATGGATGAGTGTGTAGGGCCAAGTCCAGGTGCCGTTAGATAGGTCTAAACTGGTGTCGTGCGTTGTGTCGGGTGGGTGTTCATCTGCGAGTTGGTTGGCTAGCGCGTCGGCGTGGTCGTTTCCCAGAAAGTGGTTGTGTGCTTTGATTTTGCCTATTTGTGTGCGGATGCCTGAAGTCCATCGGGTGTGTAGGGTTTGTGTGATGGATTCGAGGGTTTCGCGGTGGATATGGTGTCGAAAGGCGGAGGGGCAGTGCATGAAGCCTTGGTTAAGGTGGGGTGAGCACGCGCTATCGGCAAGGAGTGGATCCGGCTAAAAAAGAATAGGGTAGACTCTAAGTAGATCCGAGACCATGAATGTGCTACTCATGCACATTTCGTGGTAATTTCGGGGTTTTTAATTATGGCGTGTTTGCTCGGAAGGATCCGGATCCACTCCTTGGCTATCGGTGAGAAGGTGGGTGTGGCCGAGTTGGAGGCCGACGTCAATGCGTGCTAGTTCGGCGCTGTTAATGGTGTGGGATGGGGGGTGGAGGACACAAATTGTTTTACTTGGGTGTCCGTGGTAGGGTGGGTTGCGGCACCTCCGAGTGGGAAGGAGCCTCCCTATTTCGAGCCGTATGTGTATATGAATTCCTGTCAGTTCTAAGCGAGAACGCCTTTCGTGGGGGAGTAGGTTAGTGACGTGCGTTCTGCGGAAGGGAAAGTGATGGGGTGAGTGGGTTCGGGGGGATAGTAGTAGATGCATGCTGAGTGAGGTGTGTAAGCGTCGAGGGGCTTCGGGGTTGAGCTTGGGAGTAGGGAGCATATATGGAATCGAGGGTGTTGTGGAGAGCGGTCATGGGTGTGTGGGATGGTAGGGGGGACATGGCGAGTAGGTTCGCGACGAGGTACATCAATCAGTGCTCGATTCTAGCCGCAATACGAAAATGAGAAGCAATGAAGTGCGAAGGAGCGGTCGATGATAAAACCACGACGTGTTACCTCTTGCCTCATTGATTTGTCAAGAAGGGGAGGGTACGAGTGTGACGAGCATTGTCATGTAACCGTACATTACATGATATTGTATAAGTACTCGTTACTTATTTGATATGTAGTTTTCCATCGGAAGGACGTACAACGGTTACGTCGCCACTGTAAGAGCTCGAGGAGAATGTGCAGTTATGTATTACCAATACCTCCCGATACGTACAATACGCAAACTTAATCTAACGTGCTAGACGACGCTATGGTATGATTTCCCGAGACAGACACGCAAGCTACGTCGCTTACATGTTCGGACCGTTGCGACAACCCTAACGCCATGCACGAGGACCAAGCAATACCTGGCAAGAGCTAGCTAGACTAGACCTTTTCAAGCCTAGTGCAAGGAGGGAAGTGATAGACGTAGTTAATCAATATGTGTTTAATTACTTACTATTGTAAACCCACTGAACAGTTAGACAACTTCAATCTCTCTCCGTCTTCGCTTCCACCTGCCGTGACAAGCAACATCAGCAAGTATTGATTTGTGCTAGCAGTAAGGTTACACAGGCAAACTGCGACACTTGCGATGGTTGTGGATAGGGCGGCCGAGAGAGTGCGTGAGAGACATCAACCGGTCCAGTTCGCCGGTCCAGATTGTAAACAATTTCAAGTTCAATACTCATATAGGGTACTGGTACGGGTAGTGTCGAGGATGATACTGCATATACAGCCCAGCGGCGGCGTTTTCAGTACAGGTACCCGTACAGGTGTTCTCATCGCGCGCGCGCTCTGCATCAACTCCCTGTACTTGTAGTATACCAGCGCACGACGCCCGGCGCGACTTTTGTTGCCCGTACGTACAGTCAAGATGGACGACCGACCGGCTGAAGTCAGGTCGTCGCGGCACTGATTGACGAGGTCACCTGCGTGTGCGCACATACGACAGCTCTGGCGTGAGCGTCCTGCTAGACCAGGATATCTGAAAGAGTTGTCTTTAGCTGGATTAAAACCTACAGCAGGATATGGTGGCCTAACTGGTCCGGCAATTTTTGTAACAGCAGGACGAACTTGACGGTCGGGGCGAGTGATCGCGACGGCGCGTCACACTTCACAGTCACTCGAGCACTGACTGCAGTCCAGAACGGCACGTCGAGTTCACCCGTCTCCCCCACCTGGCATATTGAGAAAACAAACAGACACATGTGCAAGCTTCCATGAGTGCTATATCCTCGGAAATTGGAGCATGACAAGGGGCGGTGCGAGAGTGAACTGCCCTCTGGTCGAGCGTCGGTCAATACTTTACTGAAGACGCATTTGCGGACCATAAGACATAGGACACGACGGGACGCCGTTGTGTTTGTGAGAGATTCTTGACTTCGCGAAGTCAGCGTGTATCAGAAATCATATCCACTGACTGTGTGTAGCGACACGGAGGCATTTCCGGCGGGGTGAGGTAAGGGGGTCATCGCAGGAGATGGCGGGGCAGGCGGGCGCGAGTCAGCTGCCGACCGTCGTGGCGGTGGTGACGCTCTTGCTGCTGGGTTATCTTAACATCCGCGGCGCTGAGCTTCAGGGCCTGGGATCCAGTACACACTTGCTGAATTCGTCGGAGGACCCCGCTCTTTCGCGGTCGGCACGCGAGCGGCGGCTGAACGAGCAGCACAGCTACCCGGGGAGAAGAACGGCGCACATTTACGTACGGAGCCGACACAGTAGCCAAATTTACGTCCCGTGCGGTCTGAAGTTTAAGCCCCCTAAACGAAACCCGGAGCAGATGAGCCATGCAGAGTTCTTCGATTACTACAAGGACGTGTATAAAACGGAAGCCCTGCGCTTCAACATCACAAGAATCGTGCGTTCCGCCTTTTTTCCTTGTTCACGCTGGAGCTTTTTTCGAGAGACCGTCACTGACGAACGGATTGTTGTTACGCTACGTCGTTAGGCGGGGAAGGGGTCGTATGGCATCGTCGCCGAGGCAGTGGATACTTGGACGGGGGAAACGGTAGCCATTAAAAAGGTGCGAGTCATTTTATCATGGATGTTGATTTTCGCGTTATGAGGCATCGCTGAGCGTCTCTGTTGGGCGTTGGCAGATGATCGACGTCTTTTTACGGCGAAGCGATGCGCTGCGGAACTTGCGCGAGCTAAAGCTCCTGCGCATGATGCGGAGCTCGGAAGACATCGTGGGCATCCGCCACGTGATGTTACCCTCCACACCGCATACCTATAACACGATTTTCTTCGTTATGGAGCACATGGACAACGACTTGCGCCAGGTGGGTGCCAACGTCACTGTCGGAAAAGGGGCGCACCGGCGGAAGTGCGTAAGTGTGAAGTTATAAATAAGTTTACATACTTCAATGCAGGTTGTGCGGTTAGCCAAGTATTTGGCGCCCGAGACGTTTCAGGTCATATTGTACCAAATGCTTCGCGGTCTACACTTTATGCACAGCGGTAAGCCAGCGCCCGAATACCTCTCTCTTCTCCCGTTTGCGTAAGCCGTGGTGGGTGAGTGTCAAGAGTACCTGTGTGTCACGATCTGTCCTGTCCGTCAGGCGGGTCGTTGATTAACGGTGCGTTTCTGCGCAAATGTGTCCGCAGCTAAAGTTTACCACCGCGACATGAAGCCCAGCAACATTTTGATCAATGCGGATTGCAAAGTCAAAATCTGCGACTTTAGCCTCGCGCGTCCGGTGTTCAACATATCGCAGGAAGCGCCCACGGAGTGGACCGGATATGTCGCCACCCGCTGGTGCGCACAACCCCCCTTTTTCCCACGGATGTGATGAAAAAGATATTACAACCGAATGTATTTACATTCGTTCCACTTCCAACCCAATAAAACGTCGTCGGAACAACACAACTGCCCTTCAGCGACCCACTCTTCCCTCTTACCTCTGGGTTGCATGCTCCACGGGCCTCAGGTACCGGCCGCCGGAGATGTGTCTCGTGAAGTACACTCGGTGGACGCACGCAATGGACATTTGGGGCATGGGGTGCATTTTTCTGGAGGCCATTTTGGGTCGGCCACTGTTTCCGGGGAAGGACGCTGACGACCAGCTCTCGCTGATCACCAACCTCCTGGGAAGTCCCTCGCCGGAGGTGCTAGAAAAGGTAAGTCATCGCTGCAGTCAGTCCCGTGGACACGCAAAGGGATAAACGGCGTTAGTTTGCTTATTACGCCTTCGCCTCCCCGCACTCGTTGTGTTCACAGTACCCACCCAAGGTGCAGGCCGCGCTGAGAGATATGCCGCACAAGACAGCGCAAGACTTGCGCGGCGTTTTGCGCTCGGTGCCGACGGGGGCGCTGCGCGTAGCGCTGCGAATGCTGCACCTCGACCCCGAGATGCGCCCCACGCCCGGCGAGTTATTACGGGATCCCTATTTTGCCGACATGACGCCGCCGCCTGAGGGGGGAGCTAAGCGGTGGCTCGCGTCGGGCGACGACTTCGCGTTCTCCGACCTCCGCAGAGTACGATGCCCCCGACATTCAGTGCAAGGGAGAAAATATGAGGGTGGTTCTTGTGGGCCTAAGTCTATTGCTGTCTGCATTCTCAAACAGACGTTGACGTTCGAGCAGCTACGACAGCTGCTGTTTCATGAGATGCTGGAGTATCACCCCACAAAGGTGGCGGCTTCGACACACCTTCATCACACGTTGGGCAAACGGGGGCCGGGGGCGCACAAGCTGCCACGTGGCGCAACGTCACAGGCGCAACAAATGTCGTTCGCTCTGCACCTGCCTTCCAAGCGGGGAACGCCGTAATGGGAATGCTCGGCGAAAACGGGGAGCGACGCTAACGCTCCGTTTGGTCGACCAGCCGACCGCCCTCGCCGCGCTATGCTCAGGTCGGAGCTGCTCAAATACCAAATAAATGATGTTGAAATAAATTATAAATATAATATCATCCAGACCCACAGGGGAATATCCGGGAGTAGGATGAAGAGACTTTGCGAAAAACTCGAAACTGGTGCGTCACGCCGACCCTCAGTGGCGCGACTGCTCAGCTTCCTGCATCGCCGGGTTGGGTGTTTCGCCGGCTCATAAAACTGTCAGTATCTGTACGGCGTTAATGTATGACCGACATATTTATGTGTTGCGCCATGAGCTTGAATATTTTGAACGCGAGCGGAAAGCTGTGCACGGCGGTGACGCCCGACACGCGGTCAAAATAGTGGTACGGCGTGTGGTCGTCGGCCCACGAGTTTTTTGTCCACGGTGCAAAGCCGTAGAGGTCGACGTGCTCGCACACCTGCGCCGCAAGGAGTGTGGCGAAAAACCCCGACATCGGCTTGCGCTTCATCTCCTTGAAGCTCGTGATGTTGTGGCTGCTGCTCTGCTGAAAGCGCTGCTCTTCCAACACCGCCTTTAGCTTGAACCACGTCGCGTAAGCGCGCACCAGAAACGCGGGCGACAGGAGCTGCGACTTCCTGCACCGAAGACACACACAACGGTCGCCGGTCAATACAACCCGGCAGTGACCCTCACAGACAACAACAACAATGTGCACCGCGAAGTCCATTGTGTTGGTTGATCCACCCGCAATGTGAGCATATCTTTAGGCGTCAAAATGCCAATAAGAAAACACATAAAATTTTTAACGTGATGTGCTGGTTTTCAGCTTTGTATGCATGTTTGGTGTGCATGTATGTGTGTACGCGAAGCATGAGTGGATACCTTGGTATGTGCGGGCGTGTATATATGTGCATATGTGTCAGCGTTGTGTGTCCATCTATGGATGTGTCCGTAGTACGCGCAGATACAGTTTTGTGTGCGCGTTGCATTTGTGTGTCAATGTGCGCGTTGTGTGTGTGTGTGTACCTCCGCGTTGCGTGTGTCTGTATGGGTATGTGTGGAGTGTATGTGGATATATTTTTGCGCATCTTTACGTGTGTGCGTGATTGTGTGGGAGCGTGTATGCACATTTGTGTGTGTGAGTGCGTTTGATTGTGTGCGTTGCGTTAGTGTGCTTATGTATGTGCATGTGTGTCTTTATGGGTCTGCGTTGCGTATACATGCATGGGTGTGTGCGGAGTACGTGTGGATACGTTTGTGTGTGTGTGCGAAGTGTGTGTGTGTGTGTGCACGCGCGCGTATGTGATGGCTTTACATGTATGTGTTTGTCGTGTATATGTGTGCTCGTGCACGCGTGAATATCGTTGTGTGTGTGTGTTTCCGTGTGTCTGTGTTGGGGAGGGGGGGGGTGCGTCCGCATTGTGTGTAAATGGCTCTGTGTGTGTCGGTGTGTGTATAGACGGTGTGATTGTGTATATGGCTATATGTGTGTCGGTGTGTGTGTGTGTGTGTTGCCGTGTGTTTGTGTGTGCGTTGGGGGAGGGTGCGCATGCATTGTGTACCTATAGCTGTGTGTGTGTGTGTGTATGTATGGCCGGTGCGATTGTGTGTGTGCGTGCGTGTGTGTGTGTGTATGTTTGCCTGTGTGTGTGTCTGTGTTGGGGGGGGTGCGCATGTATTGTGTACATATAGCTGTGTGTGTGCGTGTGTGTCGGTGTGTGTATGGCCGGTGTGATTGTGTGTGTGTGTATGGCCGGTGTGATTGTGTGTGTGCGTGTGTGTGTGTGTGTAGACGAAGACGAGCATAGAAAGCCCATTTCCTCAAACTTGAGCATCGATGGCGCTGAGACGTCTGAGGTGAGAATGCATTCATTAACGAGTGGATTCCCAGCGGCCGACGCACCTGTATCGCATGCGCAGGTTGCGGAGGATGGTGTTGCGCACCGCGGGGTGAGCGGACTCGTACATCAGGATGATAGCGTCGCGGTGGCGTAGCTGCGCGCCGCCGATGCCCATGTGGCCCGCGAGCATCTTGGCATGGTGCTGGTTGACGAGCGAGATCGTGGTCTTCTGGCCCACGTTGGCCGCCCACTGCCGACCCAGCGGCGCGTTGTTCATGCGTAGCACCATATCGTGTCGGTCGATATCGGCGCCGTGCTTCGCAGCCAGCATCGTGCCCGAGTTGCCCACCACCGCGCACCGCTGCCACCGGTTCTTCCGAAGCCGCTGCTTCAGATCCGCCTCCGGGAGCACACTGTACGTCGCGCCGGAGATACGGTACGTCAGCTTCTGCATCCCCTCCGGCCGGGCGTTGCGCGGGTTGTCGCGGTACTTCGCCTCGTGCAGCTTGTTGCCGCAGCCGCCGACGGGGAAGCCGTCCCGCCCCGAGCGCGGCTCCTCAGGGATGAACACGTTGGAGAAATACTCCATCCCGTCCTCCCTGGGCCTGAATCACCACCACCGCCACGGCCCGTCTCCCTCATCAGCACCAACCCCTCCTGGCACGTCCTATCGAATTCACTCGAGTTCCGTCCCCTACTTCCGTGAAATAAACAATGACGATATACAATAAGTTTAACCAGTCACCACTTCTCGAAAATTATCAACTCTATCCCGCACACATCAGCCCGTCGACCCTCTCAGCACTTTCTACGGCTCTCTTGCCGCCACAAGCTCGTAAAAAAGGCTACGAATTCCTCCTTTCCCTGCTTACGGCCTTACCTGGGCTCTGGCGTCTGGCAGCCTTGGTGAAGGTAAATAGGCACCTGCTCCTCCCACACCAGCCGCTCCAACACACCTGCGACACGGCAGCAGTTCGTCAGACGGCGGCGTGGCACCACTTCAAGCAGCGCCCTACCCAAAACGCAGCTGCCTCCCTCTCGCTCCCTTTTTCGCAGCCACGTACTTCGATCGGGCACTTCGTCTCTGTCGAACGCGAACTTGCTCTGGTCGCGGCCGTGGTGCTGCGACCCCGTTTGCTCCTTCATCAGCTTAAACCACACCGACTCCTCTTGCTCTCCCTTCGCACCCCCCGTGTCCTCCGCTTCGCCCTCCTCCTCGACCCCATCCGGCTCATCCCCCGCGTCCTGCCCGCGTAGCAGTGCCTCCGCTCTGCCCTGAACGTCGTCCGCCTGCGCCGTCCCGTCGCTAACCGTGTCGTCGCGCCCATTCGATACGTCGTCGGTCGACGGCGGCTGTTGTTCCGTCACAGTGAGCGACACGCTGCTGGTGCGGTCCCCCGCCCACACCCGTGACGACCGGCGGTGTGCTAGGCCACGGGGCGTTCCCGCGGGTAGATCCTCCCGCAGGAGGGTGAGTGTCCCTGCGAGCAGCGCTGCGAGAACGAGCCATCGCGCGCGCGACAGTATCCTCAGCAGCGACGCCGCCATTGGCCATCCGCTCCGCAACAGAAGGTATCCTCGGGATAAACCACGCGTTTCCCGAGGAATGAACAACGGACTGCGTGGCGAGGGGCCGACGTGCAGCGTTTCAGGACGGCATGCCACTGCGCGGGTGCACTTCTGCAGTGCGAAGGGGGAAGTTGGTAGCGGGTTGCGTCAGTGGTTGGGTCGTCAGCTACAGGTAGGGATTTTAGGTACGGGTACTACTTCGCTGTCGAGAAGGTGGCAGCTAACGGTCTTACATAGGGTTCACTTATACCCTAAAAACATATAGGTTTTGTTCTACCAAAAACGTTGATTGATGATCATCTCACATACACTGTCGAAGACAAAGAAAAAAAATGTGTAGAATGGGATGTAGGGCTGCCGTGCCGACTCTCCGGGGCGGGGATGTATGCCCACATGTGATACGAAGTATCAAGTCAAACGCGCATATGCTCGTTGTATATTGTCATTGTAGTCCATGTTACGTTGTCCACTTGTCAATGCACACTCGAGTTGCGGCAGTTGCTGATGAAAGCTTATTGCATGGAGCCTTCACATTTCACACGTCCGTTTGTTGAACCCAAAGTTCCACATGCAAGAAGACTTCATGAAATGAAATGATTTACAACATGTACCGCTCTACGTACTGCGGCTGTTATCTAAAGGCATTCTTGCATGTAAACCAAATGGGGAGAAATTAGTACTACGCAAAATTTTAAACCGGGTACATATTGTTCGTCAGCGGAAAAGTCTCATATTGTAACCACATAATCCCCCATCACCACGGCAAAAAGAAACATTCACTTTGTGCTACCGCTAACTCCGATCGCAAGGTTGGGAGACTAGCATACGAGTCTTCTTTTCTTCCGCAACTCACTCGAGGCACAACTGCTTAGAAAGAACAACGAAGTCGGTCAAGGGCATCCCACTGTCGTCATTCCATCCGGAGCTTAGGTTGAGGCGCGGGCATTATTTGAGGTGACTCCAAGCGGAGTGGGTTGTATATATTGGGTGGGTGTCTTGCTGGACGATCCGCGTAAGCCTCCGCATTAAACATCGATGCATTCATGGGATCATGGTGCTTCTACCGCATGATCCGCATTCATGAACTTGGTAAATAAGTTCATGAATTAGTGCCCTATTAAATCAATGCGTCCATGAATAAGTACCTTATTATTTAATCAATGCGTCCACGAATTAGTGCCTTACAGAATAGACGCGTCCATAAATTAGTGTCCTCATTAATCGATGCATCCACGAATTAGTTATGTATTCAATCGATGTACAACGAATTACCTATACAATTCCGGGACAACGGTCGCATCTATGCATCCCCTTTGAGATTTCTTAAGTAACATTCCTCTACTAGCCACTAGCAATACGGTCTTGCTAAACTATAGACACGGCTACCATCCGGTAATAATCCGGCAGATCATTTCACTAAAGTAGTATGTGTAAGGAGACTAATGTTGACGCATCAATGCATTCGCCCCGCATCTCCCGCATCAATGTATCCATTATTTAGTGCCATGCTTAATCGATGCGTCCTTGAAATAGTGCCCTGTATAATCAATGCATCCACGAGTCACTGCCCCATTTCATTGATGCATCCTTCAATTCAGGTATAACGCACTTTTTGCCGGTAGTGGGCGGTCAATTAGTGTTGTGTCGGCTACATGTTGGTCGCTCTCGCTGCACGGGTGCGGTAAGCATGCTACCGTCTCGCCACCATCTCGCTAACCACCCTTGCCTGCTCCAACATAAATGATAGAGTACTCACCTGCCCTTCCGACTGACCGACGCGCCACAATAGTAGGAAAGAGTATATCTTTGGTCACTACCAAAGCGGATTTGTGTCTGTCCTTTCCAATCGTTCGTTTTTTGGCGCTCAGTTTGAGAGGTGCAAACTGCGAAGAAGCGCTGAGGCGTCTGTGCGTGCAGGAAAGTGGACCGTCGCGAAAACCGCGCACAATGTGTTATAGCCACCGCCGCCAACCAACCTACCGCCACAAATTATTGTCGCCAATGTTGCAGGTCAACGGACATGGAAGGAGTGGCTACTTTGGAATGGGACGTGTTGGTGTCGGCCCTGACTAAGACGCTTTACGAGTGTTGCAACTCGCAATTTCCAAAAGGTGGACGCACAACCGCGACAACAACCTTCAAGAGCGTCCTCATCGACCTTGTGGCGGCCTTTTGCGACGCCGAGCCTGGCCTATGGAGGAGAATAACAGTCGAATCCAGCTCAAGCAAGCGTCGAGTGAAGTATGGCACCACCCGAACGGAAATTATTGCTTCATTTGTCTGTTTTCACGAAAAGCATGGTGATCCACCGAGGGTTGTGAAAAACAAGAGCCGAACTCGTGCGGAGCGTACGCGTGCGCGGGTGGAGCAGCATAAGAGGCGGGGGAGCTGCATCTGGGTTTGGTTAACGGACAACGGCGACATCGTCACTCCTCTCTCTCCGTTTATCGTGGAGGTGGCAAGAAGACTCCGTGGAAAAAGGTGGCAAGCTGCGTAGCATACTCGGCACGCTCCGCTTCCACACGACCATCGTGTCGGCCACGCATGGCAGTGACGTGCAACCCCTTGCGGGCTACCCCCTCACTATGGATTCCAGGTCGGCATGGCCCCACCGACCCCAAAGCATATATAATGAGTGAACTGCAAGAGTTATGGGGCTACAACTTCCAGCACCTTTTGTGGGTTCCGTGGGAGTCGGACGCGCTGCGATCGGTGCGGAGCTGGGACTGCACCGCACCAAACCCGCCACCCCTTAACGTGGAGGTGGGAAGGTCTAGGGAGAAGTGGGAAGGTCGTAGTGAGAAAGAGGATGCAGTGGTGCATATGAGGCGTCTTGCTAGGGAGGCAGAGGAGCCGCAAGAGAAGTAGTGGCCGCAAGAGCTAGGGGAGGAGGGCACACATAGGAGCATCAACACATATGACTTCATGGATGACACATATGGAAGAGCGAGCAGCTACACATCTAGCTTCACTACGACACCGAGAATTTGCGGATCGGCCCGCATTGGTTGCTTGTGTACATGCGATGCAAAGAGAAGCAACGCTTGATTGCTGAGAGGGAGCCATGACGGCGAGATGATGAATGCGTGAGCGCCCGGCTGCGACCACGGTTGGCATATAAAACGCATAGAGATAGATAAGTAGTGAATTGCAATAATCTTTATTTATGTAAATGTATTATCATTTCACTCTTTGATGCGCTTTGCTGCCTGTTCCTCTAGTTCCAACTTGAGTGCATCCGCCTTGCGCTTGGGCATATGTGGTTGGGCACGGTGCGCGGGTCCATGCATGTCTCCGTGATGCGCCATCAAGGTGTTGCGCTTGAGAACCTGCCCAGTCCTACTAAGCGTGAGCTTGCCCGTGCATGTGAGGCGTTGCCTTTGGTGGTTGCTGATCTTACGGTAGCCTTATTTCATCTCCATACTTACATGCTCCATGTATTGCGCGTTGTAGTGATCAATGAAGCCATGCGCCTCCCTCCATGTTAGGAAGTGCTAGACAACGAAGGGCATGTACGGAGTCACACCCGCTGCTGCTATAACACCCAAAGACGATGAGAAAAACCCTCCGCGGCTGGGCGTAGTGCTTGTGCTGTTGTTTGGTTGTCCGCTGCATTATCTCTAGGGTTTGATCTCCATGCCGCACTCATGCATTCATACGCTTCCTATACCTTGTAGGCTTTTGCAACACCATAATCGGATGGTGACGATACGGCGTCTAGCGCCACACCACGGCCCTCCACCACCTTGCTGACCTATGAACCGTTATAGGCTCGAAGGTCCGCTTTGGCGGGGTTCTTGCCTTTGCTAGTCTGCACCTTGATCTCCCTATTAAACCATGCAAACACAGTTGGTGTGGAAGATAACTTACGCAAACGTAGTTACAGTCACAGTCCCGCAAACGGAACAGTTACGGCGACAACCAGCCTACATGCGTGGTGTCGGGACAGCATAAGTGAGTGAGTTGTAGCCTAGCGACAGCTCTGTACCGAGCCAAACAGTTTATCGGTATGTCCGATTTAGACATGTACTAATCATATCTAGAGTAGCTTACAGTAGCTATCTGCAACTAATACGTATACGGTATTACTTACAACACTCCCCCTAAAGGTAGCTACGGGATGAAGCGTTGCATTGGGTCTTGTCCTCCAAGGATCGCACTTCGGTGTCTTGCTAGTGCAGGTCCTGGGAGGGGTTTGGTGAGCATGTCAGCCACCATCTGGTCAGTGGGGAGGTACCTCAACTTGATGGTTCTCTGCTCCACGTGGTCTTTGAGGAAGTGCCACTTCAGACCGATGTGCTTAGTCTTCTCGCTGACCAAGGCATTCTGGGAGTATGCAATGGCGCTTTGGTTGTCCTCCCAGATGGTGGTAGTTTCGGTGATGGGGGAGTTGAAGATTTCCCCCAGGAGTTGTCGGAGGTGGAGTCCCTCCCTGGTGGCGTCAGCCGCAGGGTAGTACTCGGCTTCACACGTGGATTGAGCCACACAAGTCTGTTGTTTGGACTTGTAACTTACTAGCCCGCGTCCGAGGGTGAAGAGATAGCCGGAGCGAGACTTGCGGGTGCTGCTGTCGTTGGCCCAATCAGCGTCGGCAAAGCCTCTGAGTTGGAGGCTGTGGTCCAGGCCCCCCCCAACGCCAGGCGCATGGCGATGGTGCCATGGAGGTAGCGGAGGACCTTTTTCAGAGCATGCAAGTGTGCCTCGGTGGGTGAGGCTTGGGCAGAGCCGAGGATGCTAAATGCCGTGGAGACATCGAGGCGGGTACAAATGGCGGCGTACTGGAGGCTGCCCAAGAGGCTGGGGTAGACGTCCTTGGCCACCCCGGTGAGAGAGGGCGAATTCATATGTGCGAGGCCGGCGAGAAAGCCCGGGTCCATCGGAAGTGACGACGGCTTAGAGTCGGACATGCCGTACTTGGCGAGTATGTCGCGCAGGTACTTGGACTGGTCTAGCTAGATTGTGCGCGTGGAGCGATCGCGGGTAATGTGCATGCCGAGGAGTTGGGAGAGGTCGCCTAGGTCCTTGATCTTGAACCGTGCACCGAGTTGGGCTTTGAACGATGCGAGCCAAGTGGCATCATTGCAGGCCGCGGGAATGTCATCGACGTACATGGCGATCATGGCGAAAACGTGGCCGGTGCGGTAGATGTATATGCACGGGTCGGAGACGCATTGTTGCCATCCATGGTCGACGAGTCATGCACGAAGTAGCATGTTGAACTCGCGGGGGGACTGCTTAAGGCCGTAGAGGCAGCGCTTGAGGTGACAAACCTTGGACGTTCCATCGGTGAAGCCGAGGGGCTGGCGGATGTACACATCCTCCCGGATGGGGGCGTAGAGAAACGATGTGTCGATGTCAAGCTGGCAGAGTTCAAGGTCGCGGGCGGCTGCGATGGCTAGGAAGAGACGCATGCTGGCCATGCGGATGACCGGGGAGAAGGTCTCCGTGTAGTCCAGTCCAGCGCGTTGACTGCACCCCTTGGCGACAAACCGCGCTTTGAAGCGGGAGACGTCGCCGGCTGTATCCGACTTGACTTTGAAGATCCACATGTTGTTAACGGCCATGCGGCCTGGGGGGAGATCCACAAGGTCCCACGTGCCGTTGCTGATGAGGGAGGAATACTCATGTTGCATAGCTGCGTGCCACTGGGGGGCTTGGGCGGTGTCCATTGCAGCCCGGTAGGATTTTGGTTCCACACACTCTCGGGCGGAGAGGAGGGCGACGGCAGTAGGAGACGTGCCGGCAGGTGTGTGCGGGGGACCCGTGATAAGGTCGGGGACGTGAGGGTGCTCAAATATGTCATCTTGAGCTTTGCCTTGTTCAGGATCACAACACGCCGTCACGAGGGTCGGGGGGTAGTCGGACAAGTGGGCAACCATATTGCCGTATCGAATGGGGTGTGAGCGGAGCCGAGCATGGCGAGGGGCTGCCGGGGGGGGGGGGTAGGGGTGTGGGTAATGTGAGGTCAATGGGGTGGGATAGGGGTGAGGCTGCGGGTACGTCTTCTGAAGAGTCGGTGATGACCGAGTCGACGGAGGGTTATGTGTCGAAGCCTGGGGTGTCTTCCTGAAAGACAACATGTACGGAAGTGGTGATGAGACGCGTTTCCGGATTGTAGACACGATACCCGGGTGCGTCAGAGGGATAGCCCACCATGACGCCGCAAAATGCTTTTTCACTGAGTTTCCGACGTTGTTTGTCGGGGACCTTGGCGAAAACGGCGCAGCCGAAGACGCGGAACTTGGAGGCGTCGGGCACCGACGACGTAAGGAGTGTGAGGGGGACGCCCCCATTAGGTCCGACCGAGCGACTGTACGTGCGGTTGCGAAGGTACACAACAGTGCTGATAGCGCACGACCACATGGAGTTGGGAACGGCCATGTTGTGGAGCATCGCCGATGCATTGTCCCGGATAGTGCGCCAAGGACGTTCGGCTTTGCCGAGCATGTGGTGGGCGTATGGGGCAGAGAACTGGACCCCGACGCCGAGGTGTGCGCACATCCGGCGAGTGACAGCAGCTTCAAACACATAGTCGGAGTCAAACTTGAGGACTGGTGCGAACGCGCCCGACCGGGAGTGATGGCGGGCATGCAAGTGTTTGATGTCCAAGAGGATGGTTTCCAACTCCGAACATGCGTCGTCTTTAGACTTAAGGAACCGCACCCACATGTAGTTGGTGTGGTGGTCCATGACGAGCGAGCAGTAGCGGAGGCCATGGGGGGAGGGGACATTGACCGGTCCCCAGAGATCAGCGGACAGGTTGAGGAGGGGGCGGGATGGCTTCGCGCAAGCGGCTGTGTTGCGCGGTGCAGCTGTGGCTTTGTGGAGTAAGCAAGAGTCGCAAGAAACTTTGTTTACAATGCTAGCTAACACATGGCTAGTCGGGACACCGTGAGTATGCTGGGCCCGAAGGCTTTGCATGTTTAGGTGGCCAAACCGACGGTGCCACATTACGGGGTCACACTGGGCAGTACGGGCAACCTGAGGTGGGGGGTCAAGTGCCGCCGTTGCGGATGGGCTTGAAGGGAGGTCCGGCTGGTGGGGAAGGAGGTAGAGGCCGTTTCCGGACGGTTCTAGCACACCCATGCCTGTGGGTACCAAAAGCTTACCAGTGTCATAGTTGGAGGGGAAGACGAATTCACATCCGCTGTGAGTTTGCATCCAGCTGACACTAAGAAGTCTGCCGATACGTTGAGCGGAGCGAGATGATAGGTCCGGGGTGTAGAGTGCATACACAGTGCGGTGAATGAGCTGGCCAGAGGCAAGTCTGACAGAAATCCGCACTGAGCCACTGCCCTTAACGTCAACGCCGACACCGCCCACGCGAGAGGGAGCGGAGGGGGCGTGAACTTCACGAAGTCATCTCGGAACGCGGTGAGGTTAATCGAGCAGGCGGAGTAAACGACCCAAAACTGTGACAAGTTACGACCCGGGGCGAGGGAAGAGGAGAATGCCACAAAGCTTAAAGGGACACTCACCTCGTCGTCATCGTAGTCATCCGCGCAGTCCTCGAGGGTGGGTAGGCAGTCGGTGTCATCGGCGGGGGCGTCGTCGGCAGGGACGTCGCTCGGCAACGCAGCGTGAGCAGAGGTGGTGCCACCGGCGGCGCCGTACTTCTGGACGGTCATCCTACGCTTGGCGAGATTCCACTTAAGGATAGCGTCATCCGTGGCAGTGCAGGCGGACATGAGATGGTTGAGGCTGCCACAAACGCCACATGTGTTGGGTCGATGGCCGCGAGGATTACGGTGTGGCTTGCCTCGACCGTTGTGCGAGCCGCGGCCCGCAGCGACGAACGCGGAGATGGGAGGGGGTGATGTGGCCGGAGCGGGTGTGTCCGGGGCAGGGTCGTCGTCCATGTTGTGCGCGAGGTGGAGAATGCTGGCCATTACTTCATCAGCCGACATGAGGTAGTCCGTGTCAAAGGCGTTGATGACGCATTGCTTCGCCTGACCGTGTGGGCCGCTGCTGGAAATACCGCGCAGCATGAGGAGACCGAGGTTGTGGGGGTGGATGGCAGCGGAGCCATCAACCATTTGGCATGTGTCGTTGCAGTCGTCAAAGGTCTGGCGCATGTAGTGGACATAGTCACTGAGTGACTGACCAGGACGCTGTCCGACCATCAGGTTGTATAGGAGGGACAAGGAGCGAGCAAAAGACCGACAGTCGAGGCGTTCACATAGGATGTCCCACGCGGCAGCGGCGCACTCAGGGCGGGCTGGAGAAACGCATTTCATCGCCTAGTCAGCGCGCTGATTCGCTCTGGCTGCATGGAGAAGCAACGTGTAGGCGTAGTGCTGTGCTGGTTCGTCGAGCCAAACGCCGGAGTCGCGTATGGCCAGCTGTGGAATGAGATATGCGGCCTTGATGGAGAGGAAATTAAGGAATGTCCTCTTCCATTGCTTAAAGTCCGTGGTCGGGCCCATGACGGGGACCGACATCTTCATGGACCGGTTGAGGGCGTACTTGTCGAAGCCGGGGGCTTCGTGTGCCGCCCGGCCGATGACCACCGGGTCAATGGTGGGGCGACGACTGCCACGGGTGGTGGGGTCGCCACGCTGGGCTCGGGGAGAATGCCGGCCATGGAAGGGAGGAGGTGGACACCGGGAAAGGGAGAGCGGCCGGCCATGGTACGCGGCGGGCCGTACAAGTGCGGGTGGTCACGGTAGGGGGGGACGAGGTGAGAGGGCGCCTCCGGGATGTGAGGTCCGGGGTGGTGAAGGGCATATCCAGCGGGGGGGAAGGGGGGGGGGGTGGTGGGAGGTGATCAACCTTGAGGTCGCGACGCGAGGGGTCGTGGTGCGCATCGGCACGCAAGGGCTCGCGGGGCGCATCGGGACGGCGCTGTGCGACTGTGGGGTCGCCAACAGGAGCTGCATGAGTAGCAGCAGCGAAGACCGTTTCTGCGTCCGGTGGGGCGTACCCAAGCTAGTGATGCACAAGCAGGGGGAGGGTGTGCACGTCGTGGCTGTCCTAGACGGGTTCGAGCTGAGCATCGTGGCGGCGCTGAGCGACATGGGGGTGCGGATTAGCACCCGCAGCAGCAACAGCAGCAGCCTCGGCCGACTGCGAGTCGAGGCGAGCGTGAAGGCGCGCCATTTGCGCAAGGATCAGCGCGAGAGTATCCGGGGGGGGATCGAGAGTGCTCTGCTGAGAGCCTGAGTCAGGGGAGTCAGGAGGTGAAACAGGCGGAGAGTCGGCAGAGCGAGTTTTCGGTGCCATTTCGACAGAGGGCGAAAAAGAAAGAGCTGAATAAAATACAGGCAGCGGTAAAAACCGCTAGCCGGACTCGTGCCTAACAGTGGTTTCAGAGAGACGGCCTGATGCCCGCCGACCCCTCGGCATGTAGCCCCGGGGTGTCTCAAAGCACCTTGTCTGTATCCTCCACCCAGTGTGGGGCACAAGTCGAGGCCAAGGCCAGGACAGGTGGAGCGCTGCGCTGGCGGCTGAGTCGCTAAGATAATATAAAAATAAAGAAAGGTAAGCTACGGCTGGCGTGCAACCTGTGGATGCGTATTCACCCGATGGTGCGCCCCCCCGTTCTCCAGCTTGGACATGTGTGCACCTTGTCCACACACGACGAGTGCGTCGGTGTGGGTGGATGGCTATCGCCGTCGAGTGGCTGACTTAAGAGGGGTGGTGGCGGGTTTTACATCGTAGTTTATACCGGCGATACCGCCGACTACAAGGTGAAAGTACTAGGTGTCTATAGAAACTTGCCTTCTGCGGGAGAGCTGTCGATCGTGGCTCGCCGAACCAGGTTGTCGCGCGTGAGTGACGTGAGGCGGGGGCCCATAACCTATTAAACCATGCAAACACAGTTAGTGTGGAAGATAATTTACGCAAACGTAGTTACAGTCACAGTCCCGCAAACGGGACAGTTACGGCGACAACTAGCCTACATGCGTGGTGTCGGGACAACATAAGTGAGTGAGCTGTAGCCTAGCGACAGCTCTGTACCGAGCCAAACAGTTTATCGGTATGTCCGATTTAGACATGTACTAATCATATCTAGAGTAGCTTACAGTAGCTATCTGCAACTAATACGTATACGGTATTACTTACAACACTCCCTCCCCGGCATTCCGATGACAATAAATGCTCTCACAGCCGCTTGGGTTGTTGCCACCTTGTTGCACCTCTTGTAGACGGTGTGCCATAGCACGTGCGGGTAAATACAGATTCCGGCGTGCAAAGTGTCTCCAATCATGTCGATGGGGTCTATCATCATCATAGCCGTGGGGGGGGGGGGGGGGGGGGGGGGGGGGGGGCACAAGTGCCGCTGTCCGAAGTGGTTAAATTGGTAGTCTTGTCGCCCTTGTTGATTGTCGGACGGGAGCAGGTCTCCATGCGACTTGACACGGAGGCCACACCTAGGGCACAAGTATGGCTTATTCAGCCCATGTTCCTCGCCAAACGCGTGCGCCAGCATGGCTGCAAAGACATTTGTCTTCTCCGTGAGCGGTGTCATACCCTTGCGATGGTCGTCGGCTGGGGGGAGATGCTTGTTATGGCGGGCCATGTCGTAAATAAAACAAGAGAAGGTAGATGCTGTCCCAACATGCTCAAAGGCCCCAGCATGAAACCCCATGTCACCACCCATTAAAAGCTTGAAGGTGTAGATCGTGACATGTAGCTCCATGCCCGGGCCATCACATAATTCTCGCAGTTCATGCTTGATCGCTTGAAGTTGTGTAACGAACTCGTAATGCTTATCATGCCCCATGTACACCATGATCTTCACGCCGTCATGGATGCGGTTAAAGCCCCAAACTTCCAACACGAATCCATTTGCATCAACTCTATTCAGCACGGGCTTGAGGATGGCAACCACTGCTGCTTGATAACCCATCTTGAAGGCCACACTGCCATCATCTAGTTTCAAAAGTAACATCACGAAAAAATTCAGTGAATGAAACAAAGCAACCCCGTATTATTATGTACAAAAAGTCAAACGCCTACTATTTGTCGTATGTTGAGTAGCCCAGTAACTCACCTCAAAACTGGATGGCGATAACTTTGCTTAGCGGTAGTTGCTCAACATGGAACTGCACAAGTCTGCTACCAAGTACGTGAATCACGTCGATAGTGGCCCTCTTGCCGTCGTCTAACAAATGCAACCCCGAAAGCTATGCGACTTGAGATTTCCATTGCAAAACGTCATTTTTGCTCGGCAGCAACGAAACTCGCGTGCCGTGCGGCAGTAGGACTACTTCGTGCTCACCGGTCTCTTCGTTCCATTTCTTTCCTTATGCGTGTATCATCATATCCTAGTAACGACGCTAAGTGATCTTGCACGTTTGTTGAACGTGTCATGCACGGTTCGATAAGGAAGATACCATAACTTGCGGTGTATTGGTTACATGTACGCTAACAACCCGCCTCGGGTGACGGCTAGTGTCGAGACCAGAGAAGTGATGAAAACATAAATGTTAGCTGTCTATAGGCTAGCTAGTGCTATCGTGTGTCATGCACTCTAGTCAATGTCATGTACATAAGGAGTTCTAGCACAGCATATAAATTAACTCTCTGTAACTAATATACGTTAGGAATTACTTACAACACACCCATGTACACAGACCCCACCTCCACTTGTTGCACGTGCCCGCACTTTGCCGTCCATTCCCAATGCCGCCCCGCTCAGGGACCCGCCACATGGCAATGCGATTGGTGCGACCGCGGCCAACATCACGACCTCACCCGCCTCCACGAGGTCTAGTGGGCCCCTTGCCTACAACTCCACGACACTATCAGTGAGACCACCTCCGGCCCCATCGCACTCACCGCATTTAACTCAAGCTTTGTCCCCTCCACAACACCCACCCTACCCGAACCCGGACCCCCCCATGGACGCACCCCCTCATCACATTCAACCACGACCCTATTCACCCTGACCTCGACATGCTCCCCACCGGCAAATTCACCATACACGCCCACCCAACACTACATGACACCACCATCCTTTGCACCCCCTGACCCCCGACGGCCGCGCGGCCTCTACTCTCGACGGCCCCCGCGTCCGACACATATTTCACCTCTATCGCCCCGACCTCACGCAACACTCGTTCGAAGAGGAGGTCTACCACCTCATCACTCGCCTAGGCTCCTGTTCAGAAATCCACTCACCCACAATTGCCACCACCACACGCAACATATGGGCCACTAGAGAGGACCTACTCACAGCACTCCGCAACACATTTCACACCCAGACAGACCTCTAGTCATACCCCCTTAACACTCCACTCTCACACCTACCACTCACTATATCCCGAAGACATAGTCTTCTCATCAAGTGGCAGCAACGCCCCACACAACTGGCACGGCACAAACATCGCCAACCCGGAATACGATCACGAATGCATGTGCCGAGCCATGGAACACGCAATCACAAGCGCCCACTCCACAGCCTCGCACACACCCAGCGCCACCATCCTCATACTCCCCCGATGGGAACACACACCGTACCAACATTCCAAATACATCGACTCCCCATACACCCACCACCTATACACCCTTCCCAACGATGCAAACACCTTCCTACCCCCGACCAACCAGGGACTGGATCCGCCATTTTTTTGTTGGGTTCGGATCCATGAGTAGTTGATTTTTTAGGATTCGGAACTAGTGAGTACCTCTAAAAAAGGGATCCGGATCCCGCGATTACCTGTGATTCTAGGGTTCGGACCCCGCGATTACCTGTGACTCTAGGGTCCGGATCCCGCGATTACCTGTGATTCTAGGGTTCGGATCCAGCGAGTACCTGTGTTTTCGGTTCCGGAACCGAGTACATGAGTATTTCTAAGTTTTTGGTTCCGTTGGATTCGTTGGGTTCGCGATTCCAACAAGTACTCGAAGTACTCATGCAAATTGATACAAATTGCGCATTTTGGGGGAAATTTGTACTGCAAATTCAATTTTTACATCTCTACTAGTTTTATGCGCCTGCTCATGCTTGGATCCCATACAACAAATTTTGACTGAGGTATCCTAAACACCCTATCTGAATTCCCAACAAGCTCCTCTTATGTACGTTGGATAGCCGTCGATGACAAGCTCTTCCCTGATCTAGACGGTCTACTACTTCCCGCTTGCCCCGCCATTGTTGCTAACTATGATAGGAGTTGGATGTGGACGGGCAGATTATGGTGGATTTCAAGCGCGTACGCACCGTTTAACTCGCCCTTGGGTGGGCTACAATCGATTCAAGGCTGCGGAATGACAACAATAAGGGCTATTGAACCAATCCTAGACATACACCTCAGCATATTTGCATTGCCAAATACCTCCCCAAAAAACAGCGTGTCACTTCGGGCCACCACAGAATCGTGAGATACTCGGAATCGTGAGTACTGATTGGGTATCGCGATTCCACATCGTTTCGCGAGGATGAGGTACTCGCGATTACCGCGGATCCATTAAAGTACGATGAATACCGGATCCAACGATTACTTACAATAACTGGTACCGGATCCTACGATTACTTACAATAACTGGTACCGGATCCAACGATTACCTGTGACTTTAGGGTTCGGATCCCGCGATTACCTACCGAACCTAGGGTTCGGATCCCGCGATTACATGTGATTCTAGGGTCCGGATCCCGCGATTACCTGTGATTCTAGGGTCCGGACCCACGAGACCGAGTCCGAACCCGAGTAGTCTCGGGGATTCGCGGAGCCGTAGGATCCGGATCCAGTCCCTGCGACCAACACACTGGCATCCCCACCCCCACCCCATTCGGCACACGCTAGATGGTCGACATCTACCTCGTCGCCAACCCCCTTGCACTCTCGGCCTTACCCTCACACACAGCCATGACCGCCCTCTACAACACACTCGAGTCAATATACAACACACACCTCCCCAACCCCACCATCACCATCCCACCTCCACACCTCTTTGACACCTACACACCCCACTCGGCAGGCATCTACCATCTCCCCCGAAACCCCTCCCACCCCCTTACCCATCCCCTCCCGGAACGTACGAAACTAACATACTCCCCCACGAGAGGAATTTTTGCATAGAACTGGCAGGATTTCGTATACACAGACGGCTCCAGCAAGGGAGGTACCTCCCCCCTCGGAGCAGCCGCCACCCACCCCGCCTCAGACACCCGCATCAAAATTCTGGTGACCTCTACCCCTCCCTCTCACACCATCAATCGCGCAGAATTAGAAGGCATAGACATAGGCCTCCAACAAGGCCACACCCACCTCCTTACAGACAGTGCGTGCTCCCTCCGCCTCATGCAAGGCTACTTGAACTGCCCATCCGCTCACATACACAACATCCACCGCAAAACGCTCCTCTCCATCATACACACCCTCAAAACCCGCTGCAGCGCAGGCATCCGCACACACTACGGCAAAATCAAAGCACACAACCACTCACAAGGCAACGACCTCGCAGACACACAAGCTAACCAAGCTGCAGACGGACACCCACCCGACACGACATACACCATAGGTTCAAACGTGTCGATAGGCCAGCACTGGACTTGGCCATACACCCTCATCCCACAAACGCCAAGGGAACCCCTACCCTACATATGCACAAACCTCAAAACTGACGCTCACACTCACAACATCAAACACAATCACACACCCCTCTCTCAACATCCAATTCACCCACAAGTAAAAGTTCATGTGGGGAGTCCACAACACCCGCCTCCTCACACACAACCCCACCATGCGCTGCCCCATGTGTGGCCAATTCACTAGCCACGGCCACATGGCATGTAACTGCCCCACCATGTCTGGCCTAAGGCAGGACCGCCACAACAATGCGCTACAACTCCTACTCTCCCTCTTGGAACGCCACAACGGCGGACGATGGGAGACCATCACTGTAGACTTAGGTAACAAACCCATCAAATCATTCAAATTCCCCACACCCCCCACCACCCCGCTAGACTGCCACCCCCCACACCCCACCCACATGCCCACCCGCCTTGTTGCTGCTGACGAAGGTCTCTCGCCCGACTCACTAACCTCGTGCCCCGCCATCCTCCCCACCGAGATTCTCCCCCCCGCGCTTCGACCCTCGGCACACAAACCCGACTATATTCGACTCCTCGAACCTCGTTACGTCGGTCACACAAATTATCGCCGCCGTTACTCCTCAATTAGAAAGACTCAGATAGGGGAATGGAAGTACTACACAGACAACAACCTCTCCCACACAGCGTACTTGATCCGCGCCAAGTACACTCCCCTCGCAAATGCCATCCGCCAGCACTGGCCAGGTACCGAAGTCGATATCCTCCCCATTGTCATGATCCGCACGGGCACACCGCAGTCATCCACCATCATATGTCTCACCTCTCTACTCACCCTCCGGACCGACCCTCCTCACATCTCATCTCCAAAACACGACTCGACACGTCTCGCATCCTTGCACAACTCTACACGCACACTGTCCAATGGCTACATAATCTCCTACTTGTATACCGCATCAAATCCCGCACGACCTCTCACCGCATCCCCGCACACTGCACCTTCGCACGCCCATGATTGCACGCTGTCGTCACCTTGCACCGCACACTCCCCGGGGGGGAGTAAAACCCCCGAACACCCTTTGGAGAGGTTGGATTTATGCGGTTAACGGTCTAGCCATGACTTGTGAGTTCCCTATATGGCATAGTTGGGAGGGCCTAAAGACAGCAACCGGCGCATACGGTAATTGTTGTAAACCGGCGCATACGGTACATGTGGTAAACAATTTCAATTTTAATTTCAATACTTACAACACTACCCCCAAGATAACTAAGGGATATCTTGTAGTTAAGTGAAGGCACCTGCCGGCGGCATAGCGGCGACCACCCCGGATGGGGGTGCGCTCGGAGGCCCGTAGCCGTGCCAGGCTTGGCACGGTAGGGGGCTAAGAGAGCCGAGAACTCGATCCTCGGGATCAACAGATGTCGGAAAAGCCGTGTACATAGGGTTTTTGAAAAACTTTTTGCCAATACCGATGCCAAGATCTCCCGCTCGGGCCGTCCGATATGCTTTTCCGCGGTCAAAGACTACGTGATACAATCCTACTCTTGCGGGTGGGGCATGTACCTCAAAAGCGTTTGGTAGCGAGGAGAACACAGCCAAATTAGGGGTGGGACGCGGGCGTTGGAGCTCGTGGTGGCCAGCCGGGAAGCAACGCCAGGAAAGGGCGCTCGCTAGCCGTCGACTAGCAATGTGTCAGTCGAACCTTCCCGGGGGTGAAGCACGACATGTCACACGTCGGTGGTCGGTCGCAAGCGGAGAAAATGCTAGGCGAGGCGGCGGCAATCCTCAGGATCAGCCGCAACTGGAAAGCTATGTACGGAGGGCTTTTCGGATACGAAAATAATGTCCGTACCCGGCGTCGAGTTAGTCAGGAAGTAGCACCAAGGCTAGGGCCTCACAGGCATATTGTTACATTGACATGCTACACACCACTAGGGGAGGAGTACGCTTGGGCGGCAAGGAGGTTGGTCGCGACGTTTGGAGCGACACGACTTGGCGACGACGACCCTCCGGGTTGGCGCCGCCGGAATACCCCGCACGTAGGGTTCTGACTAATTTCCGTGCACCCGCGGCCCGAAGGATCCGGCTACGGTGACCCGCCCCCCCCCCCCCTCTTTTTTCGACACCCACTACCCCGACATACCTATATATAGATAGTGTGGGCCCGGGTGAGCGCGAAGGCCCACACTCGGAAAAGGCTGCTCGGTGGACGCGCGATTAGAGGGGGGAGGGTACGGTCACATGTCGGACTACCGGACATGTACCTAGTTACGAGACATAGGTAAAACCGTGGAAACGAGCGGGGAAAATCAAGGCGCGGATGCAGGAGCGCCAATTCTTCCCCGGCTCTCTTTGTGTGTCTCGGTCCCCCCAATTGCCCTTGTTAATCTATGAATACACGGAATGGCATGAAGGGGGTTAGAACCGCCGCTTCCCGGAACGGAGCTGTACGCCTTATCCAAGTACCGCCAAAAGTCGGTTCCCGATAGGAACATATTGTGCATATGAACCCATTGCATCGCATCGTGCACAAACTGCGAACACCTATAGGGAACACCTTTACCCCCCTTCCAAGATCGAAATTGATTTAATAAAATACTTTTCCTCGTATTTTTCAGGTCCCGATACCTGTACTTTACTCGTATGACCGCGGTACGTGACGTCTCAACAGAAAAATATAAAAATATTGCTCTGTGACCCCCCCCCCCCCCCCCCTCACAGAGCATTATTTTTGATTATTTTCACCATGACGGGGTTTCCTTAATGTTTTCGGGATTTTCATTTCTCCGCAGAATGCCCGAAGACCTGTAGCTCGTGCGGTAGTGATTCCCCGCGCCTGTGATCCCTAGCGACACAACCCGCCGCCCATTCCTTGTCGCCTCCACAACAACACAAGAGATGGTAGTCCTATGTCAACTACACAACTGGAGAATATACCATATTCCCCTATGAATAATGAGGAAAATGGTCAAGGCGAGCGGCGCGCGTGTTGCTATGGGTCATTTTGCATAGCTCCTACGGGCGCACTCGAGTATACGAACATCAAGTGGTACATGACCGCTTGCTCTTGATTAGTCGATGTCGTGCCCATCAAATAGATAGCGAGGGCGAGATACAGGCATGTGTCACCCACTGGACAATGTCGAGTGATACCCGATAGCATCAAACTCGAGGCCGCGATGAGGAGAGCGGCAAGGCTCCTTCCACTACGCATGGCATTAAAAGAAACGGGGTCCGATGATACGACCGCCCCAAGAATGTATAAGAAATTCCAAAGATACTACGTGTTGGAACTTGTGGTTTTCGTTGTGGCAAAATTGTGAGTCGGGGGCTAAACGCTTCACGGCATGGCGACGATAGTGGTAATAGGCGCTTTCACGCCCGCGGCCCGCTCTTGCGCCCCGCGGCCCGCGGAGCCTCCGCGGAGCCTCCGCGAAGGCGTATACGAGGAAAAGGGTTTTATTAAATCAATTTCGATCTTGGAAGGGGGGTTAGGTGGAGGGCCAAGACTCCCCCGGAGTCCAACGTACAGATGTGTCCATTATCCTGTCCACCATAGGGATCTCACAACACTCCCCCTTAATGGACGTCATCCCATGAACTCCGTCCGGTGCCCTAGTAAACCCCGCAGTAAACGCGGAGGGCCCATAACTTGTTAATCTATGAACACACGGAATGGCATGAAGGGGGTTAGAACCGCCGCTTCCCGGAACGGAGTTGTACGCCTTATCCAAGTACCGCCAAAAGCTGGTTCCCGATAGGAACATATTGTGCATATTAACCCATCGCATCGCATCGCGCATAAACTGCGAACAACTATAGCGAACACCTATAGGTGGAGGGCCAAGACTCCCCCGGAGTCCAACGTACATATGTGTCCATTATCTTGTCCACCATAGGGATCTCACAACAGCCCTCGAGGTGACGGGGGACCTCGACAAGGAGGAACATCTCGTCGGTAGGCGCGGCAACGATCTTGTGGCGGGGCTTAAGGGATGCCGCGGCGGGATCGACGAGCGACCACGTGAGGAGGTTTTTTGCCAGCCTTTCCCCTCCTATCCTCGACAAGACCGAATTCACGCGGGAGCTAGATTAGTGTGGCGGTTAGCCTTCGGAAAGCAAACTGCATACACAAATCTGTTATGTTCTAATTTGTTCTGTCGCTGCTCAATTGTTAGATGGAAGTGCATATGGAGAGAGATGAGAAGATGTCTCATTGCTTGTATTTTAGTAGTATATTGTAATTGAACAAAGGGACTTGTTAAGTGGTTATGTCACCTCCCTCTAGTGCACTAGGCTTATATAGTCTTTGCCTCGTTAGCTTGCACATGCTCTCGCTTGGCTTACGTGTTAGGTGATAGGGCTTTTCAACTGCCATCAACACACTTTCGACGTGTCTTGTCTAGTGTGGAGAATCACATTTTGCATTGGAAACCTCGCTTGGCGCGTCGATTAAGTGTTGCCACGCTGAGCTGGACTCAGTTTACGCGCCTAGTAAGAGACTGGTTAAAGTCCTTCTTCTTGGTCTTGCAACACTGGTGCAATTCCCATTGTTGAAGCATTTGTAGCTACGGTGGATCGGGCGCATGGCGCGGAAATGAGCCGTAATTTGAGAGTCTCAAAGGCTTCCAAACAAGCATGCCTCTGCGTAAGCTCATGTGGCTAGGGCTTCCGCAATAAGTCCGTCTATGGAGCCGTAAGGTCACGGAAGTGATGAATGAAACTGGTATAGAAGTTGCAAAATTGCACGAAACTGCGAACCTCCTTCTGCGCATTAGGCACTGGCCAGTTTGCAACGGCCTCGACTTTCTTTGCCGAAACGAAAATTTTACCGGCTCACAAAGTACAGCCAAGATGTTCCATCTCTTGAAGTCCAAAGAAGCACTTCTTAAGACGTAACTTTAAGCCTTCATTCTTAAAGCGCTGAAGAACGAGCCGTAAGTGCTCCAAATGTTCCTCCATATTGCGGTTGTAAATACATACGTCGTCGAGGTAGACAGTAACGAACTTATGTAAAAAGTCGCGAAGTATATCGTCCATCATCCTATAGAAGGTAGCTGGTGCATTGCACAAATGAAATTGAAATTGATATTGAAATTGTTTACAACATGTGCCGTATGCGCCGGTTTACATTTTGCACCGTATGCGCCGGTTGCTGTCTCTGGGCCCTCCCAACAGTGCCATTCAGGAACTCACAAGTCAGGGCTAGACCGTTAACCGCCTAATCCAACCTCTCCAAAGGGTGTTGGGGGTTTTTACTTCCCCCCCCGGGGAGGATGCGATGCGTGGTGGTGGCGGCGTGCAATTAAGGGCGTGCGTAGGTGCAGTGTGCGGTGGCGCGGCGAGTGGTGGTGCGGGATTTGATGCGGTACATGAGGAGAAGATGATGCAACCATTGGACTGTGTGTGTGTGTGTGTGTGTGTGTGTGTGTGTGTGTGTGTGTGTGTGTGTGTGTGTGTGTGTGTGTGTGTGTGTGTGTGTGTGTGTGTGTGTGTGTGTGTGTGTGTGTGTGTGTGTGTGTGTGGAGTTGTGCAAGGATGCGCGATGTGTCGAGTCGTGCTCCGAGATGAGTTTGTCACGAGGGTCGGTATGGAGGGTGAGAAGAGAGTTGAGACTTGTGATGGTAGATGACTGCGGTGTGCCCGTGCGGATCATGACGATGGGAAGGATGTCGACTTCGGTACCTGGCCAGTGTTGGCGGATGGCATTGGCTAAGGGTTGTATTTGGCTCGAATCAATTGAGCTGTGTGGGAGGGGTTGTTGTCTGTGTAGTACTTCCATTCCCCTATCTGAATCTTTTTAATCGAGGAGTAACGGCGGCGACCGTTTGTGTGACCGACGTAACGAGGTTCGAGGAGTCGGATAAAGTCGGGTTGTGTGCCGGGGGTCGCAGTGCAGAGGGGACAATCTCGGTGGGGAGGATGGCTTGGCATGAGGTGAGGGAGTCGGGCGAGAGACCTTCGGCAGCAGCAACAAGTCGGGTGGGCATGTGGGTGGGGTGAGGGGGTTGACAGTCAAGAGGGGTGTGGGAGGTGGGGGGGATTTGAATGATTTGATGGGTTTGTTACCAAAGTCGGCGGTGATGGTCTCCAAGCGTCCGCCGTTGTGGCGTTTCATGAGGGACAGGAAGAGTTGTAGCGCATTGTTGTGGCGATCTTGTCTTAGGCCATGCATGGTGGAGCAGTTACATGCCATATGGCCGTTCCTTGTGAATTGGCCGCACATGGGGCAACGCGTAGTCGGGTTGTGGTTGAGGAGGCGGGTGTTGTGGACGCCCCACGTGAATTCTTGCTTGTGAGTGAATTGGATGTCGGTGAAAGATGTGTGTTTTTTGTGGAACGTGAAGTCGGCGCCGTCCTCCGCTGCGCGGGCGAGGAGGGCACCGTGTTTGGCAGTGTGTGAGAGGGGTGTGTATGTGTGTGTATGTTTGGTGTTGTATGTGTGTGCGTCTGTTTTGAGGTTGGTGTATCTGTAGGGTATGGTTCCTCTAGGGTTTGTGGTATGAGGGTGTATGGCCACGTCCGATGGCCTATTGACACGTATGAGCCTGTGGTGTATGTGGTGTCGGGTGGGTGTCCGTCCGCAGCCTCGTTAGCAACGGTGTCTGCGAGGTCGTTGCCTAATGAGTGGTTGCATGTGTGCTTTGATTTTGCCTAGGTGGGTGCGGACGCCAAAGTCGCAGCGGGTTGTGAGGGTGTGGGTGATGGAGCTGAGTGTGTCACGGCGAATGTTGTGGCGGTATGCGGAAGGGCAGTTCATGTATCTTTGGGTTAGACGGAGTGAGCACGCATTGTCTTTAAGGAGGTGGGTATGTCCGAGTTGGAGGCCTATATCGATGCCCGCTAATTCAGCGCGGTTGATGGTGTGGTAGGGAGGGGTGGATGTCACCATAATTTTGATGCGTGTGTCCGAGGCGGGGTGAGTGGCGGCCGCGCCAAGGGGGGAGGGGCCGCCCTTCTTGGAGCCATCTTTGTAAACGAAGTCCTGCCAATTCCAAGCAATTTCTCCTCTGGTGGGGAGGTGCGTTAGTTTCGTGCGTTCCGGGAGGGGGTATGTAATGAGGTGAGTGGGGTTATGGGGGAGATGGTATATGCTTGAAGCGCATTATAAGGGAGATGGTAGATGCCTGAGGCGCAACGGGTCTTGAGGGTGGGTCTTGAGAAGTTAGATGTCGACCATCCAACGTGTGCCGATTGGGGTGGGGGTGGGGTTGCCCGTATGTTGGTCGGGGGGTAGGAAGGTGTTTGCGTCGTTGGGAAGGGTGTAGAGGTGGTGGGTGTATGGGGAATTGATGTATTTGGAATGCCGATAATGTGTGTGTTCCCATCGGGGGATAATGAGGATGGTGGCGCTTGGGGTACGTGAGGCGGTGGAGTGTGCGTTGGTGATTGCATGTTCGATGGCGTGGCGCATGCATTCGTGGTCGTATTCCGGGTTGGCTATGTTCGGGGAATAGTGAGTGGTAGGTGTGAGCGTGTAGGGATTTGTTGAGGGGTTCTGAGTATAGTTCGGGCTGGATGTGGCATGTGTTGCGAAGTGTTGTGTTGCGAAGTGGCATGTGTTGCGAAGTCCTCTCGAGTGGCCCATTTGTTGCGTGTGGTGGTGGTGGGTGTGTATGATTGGATTTCTGATCGGGAGCCTAAGCGTGTGATGAAGTGGTAGACCGTGCATTGCACAGTCCGAACGGCATAGCGACCCATTCCATTAAGCCATCCGGGGTCTGAAATGCGGTCTTGTGGACGTCCTGATCACGAACTCGAACTTGCCAGATGCCTGAGGCGAGGCCGAGGTGTGTGTGAAAGGTCGCGTCTCTAAGCTCATCAAGCGTGTCGTCCACACGCGGAAGCGGGTAAGCGTCCTTACGCGTAACCTTATTAAGGCCACGGTAGTCAATGCACATACGTAGCGAGCCATCACCTTTGCGCACAAAAGGATTTGGCGAGCCGAACTCACTATAGCTAGGACGGATGAGACTAGCTTCCATGGCGTCGTTGAGCTGTCGGTTAAGCTCAACGCGCTTTGTAATTTACAATCTGTTGAGACTTTGACGTTTCATCGGGCCAGTAGTTGCAATGGGTTGATCCCACTGTCGGCTTACATGTGGCGAATTCACGGGCTGCAATAACTCCGGGAAGTCATCGTAAAGTAACGACCTAAAGTTTTCACGTTGTTATGCACTAAGCTCCTCTCAAGTGTGAAATGCCGTAGGTTGGTATACGGCTAGCGTAATGTCAATTACGTAGAATTCCGCATTACGTCCTCTGTTGCGGCGCGTCTTGCGCATGAGTTTCTGAACTTTAGTAGACGACATCTGTATACACTCAAGACATCGCTCTTCAAGCTGAGTTTCCTTTGCCATCCTAAGAGTTAAGACACGGGTAGTACGACCAAATTGTAAAGAGGCGTGTTCGTCGTCAAGCCATGGTAAACCCAAGACCACATGAGCAGCACGTAAATCACATAAGACGTAAAAAGTCCGTTGGAATTCATGACGAGCCACCTCAAAAGTCATGTCACAGACAGTCGAAGATGTCACACATTGAGCATTAGCGAGTCGAACATGAGTCTTGGTAAGAAACTTACGAGTATTTAAAGCAAAGCGTCTTACAAAGTCCTCAAACACGAAGTCAAGAGTCGCAGCGCAATCGGCCAGTACTGAAATTAGCCGTCCACCATCATGAGTTTTCATAGTCTATTAAGTTCGAATTAACGGCCGAGCTTCCGTGAGGTCCGTTAGAAGGGCGGTAGCTGTCGAAGAAAAATGTTGTAGCGTAGCGATGGACTCTTCCGTGTCGTCAAGAGGTACACGTACCGAGGTGGGTTGGTCACGCAATGTAGTTGGTACATGATCGGAAAATGTATGATCAGCGTCGACTAACCAAAGTTGTACGGGCCAAGGAGCTTGAGCAACCACCTCTTGCTAGGTAGAATTCTCTAGCGACTGACGAGTAAACAATTATGTCCGTGATGGGAATTCTTGGTAGAATTTCCAGTGTCGAGTGAGCTCATTGAACTTAGCCCACTTAGGTAGAACAAATGCAGCCATCGTAGATGTTGGAGTTGTACGTCGACAACTCTCGAAATGATGTCCAATCTGTTCAACTAATTCCCATGGTGGATTAATGAACACCCGTTCTCCTGACAAATCCCTCTCCATGATCGAATCACTCGGCGAACAGTGAGGTAAGTCACCGTGCGAGTTTAGACCCTCATCATCAGCACATTCCTCCAAAGCTAAATCAAAACGAGCGTGCACATGCTCGAAAATAGAGTCAACTAGTTTCCAATCAATCGAACGTTTGGTTACATGTTTAAAACTCCCTCTCTTCTTGTTCTGACGACGACGACATGCTACTTGTATCACAAAAGTCGCGACTATAGTCGATGGAGATATCGAAGGAGTTTCGACGACCTCTGTCGCTAACATTGTCTCAGGACGATCACTCGATGTAGCCGGCTGCTCATGTTCGTCAATAGAACAACCTTGCCACCATCATCGGTTCTTAGAAGGAGCACCCATCGCCTCCTTGCCTTTCAGCTCCGAGCATTGGAAAAGACGATGTCCCGTCTTGTGGCACTTGAAGCAAAGTCCCTCCTCGATAATATGACGTTTCCGCTCGTCTGAAGTCAACGCTCCAACAATGGCAGTAAAGTCAATTCGGCAAGCGTTTTGAGAAGGTCGGCCACGACCACCTTGACATCCTCCACGTCCTCAACCACAACCAACACCGTCATTGCGCTTCCAGATTTTCGAGGCTCCGACTAAAGGGTCCTCGTAGGTGCGCTTCTTGGTAGATTGTCCGCTTCCATGTGTTGTCGACGGTCCAACGGTTGACTTCACACCTCCCAGATGGGGCGAATCAGTAACGATGTCGTTGAGGAAGTTTTGCAGCTCCACGAGTTTCAGGTTGTACCCCCTTTGTGAACGATGTGACGTGGTTTGAGTATGTAGCTGGAAGCTAGCGAGTCCATTGATGAAACGAACACATTGAAGGTCGGCTGTCAGCTGTTGACGAGACCTCCGTAAAAAGTCATTGAACTGCTAAGTGTAGGCAACGTAGCTTATATTACCTTGCGTAATTCCGAGCATAGCATTAATTGCGTCATCCTGAATGTTGGGTAGCATGGACGTCTTACGAAGCTCCTCCACAAGTAAGTCAAAAGTAGATGGAATAGCTGTCTGATTATTACGGTTCAACCACCAGCTTTTCGGGGGTCAAAAAAACTGCTAAGTAACCCATATCACGGCGTCGTAAGAATCATTGGTAATTCCGAGCAAAACGAAACGTTGCGGTTGTGCCTCGAGCCAATCTTCAAGTTCACGAGGCTCACGACCAGACTGAAAGTCCGAGTTAATCGCAGCCTTACGCTGAGTCCAAGTAAGGGTAACGGGCAGACCAACAAAGTTGGTTGTCGCGACTGGGGCTCCCATGCGTAAATCAGTCGGGGTCTGTCTACATAACTGATTGATATAGTCACGGATAAGCACCCAGACATGACCAACGTCGACAAAGCAAACGTGAACCGAGGGTACATAAGAAACTGTCTCGGTATTGACGTGTCACCATAGCAAAGTACTTGGTGTGTATAAGCAACACGACGAAAAGTCTACAATTGAGTCACGTAACCAAAGTGAAGTAACTCATAATTGAAATTGAAATTGAAATTGTTTACAACATGTACCGTATGCGCCGGTTTTTCACCAAAAGCCGGATGCGTCGGCTGCTGTCTCTGGGCCCTCCCAACTATGCCATACACGGAACTTACAAGTCAGGGCTAGACCGTTAACCACCTAATCCAACCTCTCCAAGGGTGTTCGGGGGTTTTACTCCCCCCCGGGGAGGGTGCAAGTAGAGGCGAAGGTTGTGTGCATTCAGGGTCGTGCGAGGGGGCAATGTGTGGATGCGCGGCGGGAAGTAACTCATACTTACGCTTTAGACCTAGAAGTAACCCTTGTTGAGCCGACGTAAGTAAAAGACTGTCAATGTCAATCGTCTCCGGTACGACGTAAGAACCATCAAGATTAATAGTCGACTGTGCGTAAGTGAGTCATCACATAGGGAACTAGAACAGAAAGACGTAAGAGCCGGGAAGACGTAAACGAGATGTTGTTGCCCTTCATGTATTGCGACGCGAACCGGTGCGTCACTCAACAGGGTCAAGTAATCTTGAGTCAAGATAAGGCAAGTTTCCTCATGCAACTCACGAACAACAGCATCGACATGCTCTTCGTTAGGCGAAATCGAGCCAACATGGAACCAAGTATTACCTGAACGAGGCTCACGCTGTAAAACGAGCTAATGTCGGAAGCTTTAGATCCACCGACATGAAGTACGATCAACATAAGCCATTTCGAATCAATCAAGCAACGTCGAGCGAATCAGGCGACAACGAAAAACGTGCGTCGACCAAAGAGCCCCGAAACGATTTTGGCGGTTAGCCTTCGGAAAGCTAAGTGCAGACACAAATCTGTTTCGTTTTATTTTGTTTAATCGTTGCTCAATTGTAAAATGGAAGTGTAGATGGAGAGACATGAGAAGATGTCTCACTGCTTGTATTTTAGTAGTATATTGTAATTGAACAAAGGGACTTGTTAAATGGTTATGTCACCTCCCTCTAGTGCACTAGGCTTATATAGTCTTTGCCTCGTTAGCTTGCACATGCTCTCGCTTGGCTTACGTGTTAGGTGATAGGGCTTTTCAACTGCCATCAACACACTTTCGACGTGTCTTGTCTAGTGTGGGGAATCACATTTTGCATTGGGAACCTCGCTTGGCGCGTCGCATGGCTTGTTAGATTAACTGTGCGTACATGTACGTACCGAGAGGTATTGGTAGTACAGTACGCATCAAAACCTTCGTTAAATTGCAATAGCGAAGTACCCACAATGTACGTCGTCCTTCCGATGGAAAAGCACGAATTGGAATTAGTAACGAGTACATGTACAATGTAATGTAATGTAATGTTGCATGACGATACTCGCCACATTAGGTTGGCCGGTCGTCCTTCCCGAACGCCGCTCGGCCTAGGCCGGTCGGCACCCCGGCATGGTGGGAGCATGCCGTGCATCGTGAAGGTCGAGCAGCACTTTAGTTTTGCATTTCCTGACAAGTGGATTTATTTTAGATCTGTTTTTTGATTACAAAAATTATTACTCTGTTATTGCTTAGGCGGGGGGGGGGGGGGGGGGGGGGGGGGCTGTGGCAATTACTGTCATTGCTTACAATTTCTTAACTCCCGAGGAACGTCGACACACATTGTAGACATGTGTGTCGATAGGTGTGCCTCGTCGAAGAGTACTCGGTTTAAACTTGCTCGTAAGTCATGTAGGACTTCGCTTACACTGACGGCTCTAAAAAATAAGGCTCCTCTTCCCTTGGAGCGGCTGCCACCCACCCCGCCTTGCACACACGCGTCAAAATTCTGGTGACCTCCATCCCTCCATCTCACACTATCCATCGTGCGGAACTCGCAGGCATCGATATCGGCCTACGGCTCGGTCACACCCACCTCCTTACGGACAACGCATGTTCACTTCGTCTTAGCCAAGGTTACGTGAACTGTCAAACCGCTTATCGACACCACATCCACCGCGACACCCTTGAATCAATCACACACTACGTCAAAACCCGATGCACGTCGTGCATTGGCACTAATCTAGGCAAAATAAAAAAGCATAACTATTCTTTCGGAATTGACCTCGCAAACGCACTCGCTAACCAAGTTGCAAATGGCCACCCACCCGACACCATCTACACCACAGGTTCATACGTGTAGATAGGCACCCGGACCTAGCCATACACACTCGTACCTCAAACACAAGATGCCCCCAAGCCCTACAAATACACCAACCTTAAACCCGATGCACAGACATACAATACCAATCATACCCATACGCCCCGCTCACACACCACCAAACAAGGCGCCCTCCTCACCCGCGCCGTTGCGGACGGGGCGGACTACTACACCCTCCACAAAAACACACACATAACTAACCTATGCCCAATTCACACACATATGGAAATTCATGTGGCGAGTACACAACACCGCCTTCTCTCACACAACCCCACCTTGCCTTGCCCAATGTGTGATCAATTGACCAACAACAGCCACATGGCCGGTAACTGCCCCTCTATGTCCGGCCTTAGACAAGACCGCCGCAACAAGGCGTTACAACTCCTCCTCTCTCTCATGGAACGTCACAACAGAGGCCGGTGGGAGACCATCACTGCAGACTTTGGTAACAAGCACATCAAGTCATTAACATTCCCCCCTCTTATCCACACCCCCTTGACTACCATTCCGCCATCCCACCCACATGCCCACCCGTCTAGTTACCGCCAACGATGGATTCAACTGGAATTGGCACTCCTTACGAAAAGGAGCCACGACCGCCGCCTACAACGTCGGAGTGACGATATATAATATCAAGTACTCAAGCGGCTGGTCAACTGAGTCGAGCGTAGTCATGGACTACATCGACCCTCTTGTCCTTGCATGACGATCAAAGGGGTTCTTCTTCGTCTAACGGACACCCTCGGGTGGCTAGCCTACGATCAACCCGCCCAATGGCGGCAATATGGCGAACGGAGCCTCCATCTGCTTTGAAAATGGTCATGTTGATATTATAGAGGTTCAAATTGTAATTGGGCGAGAATAGTCGGGCGTCGCCACGACGTTACAAATTCTAACAGCTACAGTACGCATGTTATAGAGGTAAAACACGGACAAGCGCTACCCCTCTATATATGGCGCGCCTACACACAGAGATCGTCCATCTTTTGCCTTTGCGCTAGCACAGCCCACGCAACCCACCCTCCCGATTCCCTCAATTAGCTTGTGCATCACTAGGCCCTAAGACTATTGCGAGCAAAAAAATAAGATATTAACACTTTTGGCAAAGACAGCCTCCACCTGCTCTGTATATTAACATCGTCACCCCAAAAAAAAACAATACAATACGCAATACGCAAGTATACAGCTTGATTACAGATACAACAGTGGAAGCCACCGCCAACCAAGCAATCGGCGGTAAATAAATCTAACCAGCCCGCTAGCCATTATCGCAACGGGTACTATTATCATTGTTGATATTGCGGATCTATTCTTACAAAAAAAAGCTGTTGAGAAAAAGCAATGCTGATATCAAATATTTATATCAAAATGAGGTGGCGATCGACGCGATATGATTTGAAATAATTATTATCGACAAATATAATGATTCTTAGTAAATCTGTACCTGTACCCTACCTGTAGCGTAAAATTACCGAACTACTGGTACAGGTACGGGAAGAAATCCAAATGGACCTGATGCTTTACACATGAGAAGATATTCTTGCCTTCCCTTTCCTCGGGCTTTGCTTTTTCCCTATTTTCTTATTCGTTTTGCTTCGTGGTCTGCTATGCTTTTTCTTGTAATACATTATTTTCTTAGTGCAAAAAAAACTTGTCCCCACGCGGCCTAAACAGGCCGATTAATCGCGGCTACAATACATCAATTTATGATATCGCAGTATATTCGAACTTTTTCTACTGGCTGGAATAACGATGGCGTGGACGACCCTTCCGTATCCTCGTGGCGAATACAAAAGCAGAACTAGCGACCACAACTCCAGATACAGATAGTCACTACTTCTGATATTCGCTACCCGGCCCTTACACCTCTCTTCAAGACGAGCGTCGCACAACCACGACATCTTTGAACGGCGCATTGGGTACAAGCAACCTAACGAAGGCCCCTACCTGTGTATTTTTAGCCGAAGGCAGCAAAGATACCGTGTGCCCTCGAGATACACATTCTCTCAAGTCTCACCCGTCCAAAATATGGAGGTCATAGCCGAACGTTGGGTTATTCCCTTTACAAGCGCCTCCCCATTCGATATGTCCGAGCCGCTCTGCACAACAGGCAAGAGTCTGAAGGACCGCCAGTATCCTGCGCCGGTGTGGACTCCATTCGGCGTATTCGAGGACAAGAACGACAGCCCCTGCAGTAGCACAATAAATTACTTTGCCCGCTTATCGGGAGATATTCCTTGCCCCCGGCGGTCTCTAACTGACGTCGAACCGGCTTCTACGACATATACTTCGTGTTGGCCGAGCAAGTCTTCTTGCTCTGGCCGCGCATCAGCCGCCCAACAATTTGCGGACCCCTTCGCACCGACCTATTCCAGCTGCTCGGGGCTTGCATTTCCCAGTCGACCGTTTAAGAGGTCCAGGGCCGAGTCGACATACAGTGACCCGGTTTTCTATGAGTTCAACAACACCTGCCCTGGAAACTCAGACCAGTCCGGCAAACCGTTCCACACTGGATACAGTGCCTACCAGCCACATACAGGGTATGCGAATGACCATGAGCGGCAGTATGTTTGCGCTGCAAGCTCAAAACGCAAACGAGTGACCCACCATGTCGACTTTGCGCACCAATACGACCAACAGCCCTCAGCCGAATACTTGCCGTTGGGACGAGATGAAAAGTGCAGAATCATTAAAGCTGTCCTTCACAAGCTTTTTCTAGTCGCCGAGTTTGGATTTCCCGAGGGTGCTACGGCGTTAGCTGTTCAGTGCGCCGTGAGAATATGGGACAAGCAGTGTGAGTCTCTATCTATACAGCAAGTCACGGCTTGCTTCATGATTGGTGTCAAGCTCGCCGGTGACACAAGGCGGCAGGTCCCCCCTTTGTCGTGGTTGACGTCACGAACTCATCTCAGCTCGAGGGCACTGGTTTCAGCCGAGCTGTCTGCTATGGCGGCTTTGGATTGGGCACCACTTCGTGGCGGGTGGTTACGGTAAAAATTATGGACAGCAGTATACATATCAGGAAAAGTTGCAGCACTGGGGACGGTCTGACGCAATAATGTTAGCGCTACATAGAAGAAATGAGGAGTGCTCTCTTCGCTTCGAATAAATCTATTCTTTTAAAAATGAGGTTCTGATTTTTTATTTTTCAACAATTGTCCTCACTGCTGCATTTTTGCCTTGCATTCTATCGCGCCATATGATGGATTTAGCTATGTCACAACGTCAATATTAATTTGCTGCTTGAGTTGCACCTCATGACTGCTTTATGTTTACGCTTAAGCCAATTGGAAGTCAGACAATCTTAAATGAACATCGTCACAGCATCTCGCCTGTGTGCGACACAGCTTTTACTAAGCGGCTTGCCTCGCGAAACTGCAACATTTGCACGGTTCTTGGTCGATTTTTTGACCTTCTGGATCCTCGTGTGCGTGCCACCGGCGGAGACTAAAACAACAAACATTGTTTAGTTGACTGATTGGTCGTTCCACTCCTCGGTCGGGGGGGCGTCGCTGCGTAATACATTTTCCGCTCGCTTTCGCTGAGTGGATGATTCATTCAGTAGATAAGTTGAGCTTTGCTCATCCGCTTCGATTCATTCAGCAAATAACTTAAGCTTTTCTCATCCGCATGAGAGGCTCCATGCTGAAATCACGCTGATGCGCGCGAGTGATCGCGTGGATCGTTACTCAGATATGCGAAGAGCGTAGCGTAAACAATTTATACGGTTTTGAAAAAAACACCACCTGTATTGCGATTATGGTAAAGATTACAGTGACTGATTACAATTAATGATAAATGAAAGGGTGAAAACAATAATCGTCTGCATCTGCTGTTCCTGTAAAGTGAATGGATTACAGGAAGCACAACTCGAACACGGACAGGAGAAAAGGGAGGGGAACCAGTGAAAGAAAAGGAAGGGAACCAAGTGAAAAAAGCCGTAATTGTCGAAAGTTCGAAACACTGAAACACTCATCATGAAAAGCGAAGGGAAAAAGAATCAGGTAATCCTCTGTTCTATACCGATATGTGCTCCCCACATACCAGCCGGCGAGGTGCACAGCACCGTCAGTACACCAAGTAACACATGATCGATCTTATTTATTGCGGACGCCCGTTTGCTCTCTAAGAGCACACGAGAAGCGCAACAAACTGGTAATCTCATTAAACAGTGGCGGCCTAAATATACAATACACCGGCTTTTAGGGGGCAAGAGTAAGAAACCCCAGAGATGATATCAAACAAAGAAAATGAATACCCATACCAATAGCAATCCTTCACAATCGGGGCTTTCCACGCGATACTGCGGTTTTCCACGCAAACAACCAAATACACGAATTGAAACTTCTTTACCTCACAAGTAGTCGGAGGGTTGACATTCAATTACAAGCTACACAGCAAAGCGCACGGGGGTCGCGTAACCATGAGACACTCAAAATTTGCGAGGTGGCGGCTATTGCTAATGTCTTTGGTGGCCTTGCAATGTAGATTTAAGAAACGACATCGCCAATAAGTTTGCCAAGTGAGATATTTATTACTTGTAGTCAAGCGGCATGCAGCATACGTGAAAACCTCGCGAAGTGGATGAATTGGTGCAATGCTGGATGTATTTCAAGTTTCCAAGGAGTTAATATTATATAAGAGCAAGGGGAACGTCGTCAATCACACCCGGCACTTCTATGCCCAATTTGTATTTGATCGTGAACAGTTTGTTTCTCAACTCTATTGGGATACCGCTCGTGTAAGAAAGTCACGAGGTAAT
Organism: Tetraselmis chui; assembly: GCA_026401115.1. Taxonomy (NCBI): domain Eukaryota; kingdom Viridiplantae; phylum Chlorophyta; class Chlorodendrophyceae; order Chlorodendrales; family Chlorodendraceae; genus Tetraselmis; species Tetraselmis chui. The sequence goes on along the minus strand of JAPMLY010001046.1, from coordinate 67,733 downwards.
AGCAATGATGAAGACGCCAGAATCAACGCATGTGTTGGGCTGCCGTAACTCAAAATCTCAACGTTAATGATGCAACGGTTGACGCGCTTGTGGACAGAGCACTGACGCTACTACAAATTGAAGGAAACCAAGTTTGCCCGTGCTTCTGTCCTTACGGTGAAGCGTAATACATAGCGTTTTATGCTTTAGGGTTTATGGTTTTAAACCCGATATTCCCCTGCTGTACGCAATATTCCCCTGTATTATGTCCCACACATTGGGGTTTTAAACCTGGCGGCCACTGAGCCAAGTGCGCGGTATTTATTCATCTGTTCAATTTGCAAAATAATTACCCGCTCTTAGAGAACACCGAGAGTAAAATAGGGTTGTGAAACTATGTATGGACTGCACGACTACTCCCAGATGAAATCCTAATTACAAGCTCAAAAAATAGTTCGTTATCGGAGTCCGGACGACGTTCAAATGTTATTTTTGTCATTTTCCTCAAACGGCTTCCAAAGTACACTCTTCCCATGAAGTCCGTTACTAGCGGCATGCATTTAATTACCCGCCACGCACTGGCGTGATGGCCATGCAACTCGATTGGGGAGTAGAGTAATGATTTTCGAACAACACACCACGGCGCGTTGTTCACTTACGTGAGTACCTTTATCGGCACGCCCCAATTATTGTGGGCACACACGTTGGACTTGCGGTCCATATTTTGCAGGCCGAAATTCGTGCATGTGCAGGGTATGCACGCCTTTATGCGTGGCTCGGTACACGTAGTTTCGCGACATGCCGGGAGACTACTCGACACTGGGTTGTCAGCATGTTTGCACAATTGCACGAGTATCCGCCGAGTGTGTTGCGCCCGGCCGGCATGTCGTGCGCACTAGGTTTTCTTGCCACGTGCCCAGAAATACAACCAAGGAGCACGGGCTAGGGACCTATTGGGCTTGAGGGGCGGTTGACTTGGAGTGTAAGCACCCTAGCGCGCGGATCGCTGGCCTTAGAAGCTTGCACATCGCCGGGCGTTAAAAATTGCGGGGAGCTTTCAAAGTACCCTAGCACGGGCCTTTATTTGGCATGCGGCAAGTGGCACGGCGCCACGCCATCATGGGGCATGAAATGGGCAACGCCGTGAATGGAATAAATGTAGAGCGCTGATTATTGAGCGTCTTGGCGGAGCGGGTGTGCGGGTACTACCTGTCAAGGGGTTGCTAGCCCCGCGCGAATGTGGCAGATTTTGAAACCAAATAACTTTAGTTGGGTGTACGAGGGCATGGATGACATCGGACGGCTGATTTGACGCGAAAACCGGCCGGAAGGCATACATTATGTTGACAACATATATATTTACCTAGGGGGATGGGCTTCCATATGGAACTTTGTTTGCTCGAATCGGACACCGTACGGCAAAGTTATGATTTTTTTAACCCTCCCAAGCTGTGGTTTTCCGGCCCCAATCCCACCCACGTCAAGCATCTTAATGGAACATGCCATCATACCCACGTGCTCCCATGTTTGCGGACAACATGCTCGGATCATAAAAATCGCATGTTGTTTAGCCGATTTCGGGAGTATTCACGAGCCAAAGTGTGGAAAATCCGAATTCCAGGGCGCCCGGATCAAGGTATGCCCCGAAATCGGGTTTGGGCCGCAAACCCTAATACGTCAAATCGTAGCCGTGACGGGCCCAATTCGTGCCCCGCTTCCCCCCTTACTTCACCGTTAACACAAGTTTTGGTCCGCCTTTTTAACGAGCTAAAGTACAGTTAAAGCCTAGAAACCCTACATGATAAACACCCACCCTACGCGAAAGGCCCTATTTCACTAGTAACGGACTTTATGGAAAGAGTGTAAACATCGGCGAAACTTCATAGTAAGTGCGGCGATTGTTGTGCACATATGTTTGTTTACCGCAATGTAATCGATGGTTTTAAGCAATGTGATGCCGTGTATTAATGAGCTAACATGCCTTTGACACGACTATTGTAAATAAAGAATGGAAGTGCCAACACTCAAATTCGAATTTATAAATAGCCGCTGACGTTTATTTTGATTTGCTTATACGTGTTTCTAATGTGTGTACATTTCAGGTTTAAAAAACGTCGTGTTAGGCCAAACGTTTAAAAAACGTCGTGTTAGGTTTGACAAATTCTTTTAGGAGCCAAAAATGTTCGTTAATAAGGTTGGGGGGGGGATAAAGCGTGCGGGCGAAATAGAAACACATAGTTCAACAATGCTTCATGCAGTCCCCATCATTGGCCGACGCTACATAGGTTGAGGTTTGGGGTGTAGGGCTTGTTGATTTCAGGCGGGTTTCATGTTTCAGATTTAGGGTCAAAAACCCCATCCTCTTCCATTAGGACTTGTTAACAATTTTTTATAATGCATGCGAGGCCACCCACTTTTCAAAATGAGGGGGATAAAAAAACCCGGGGGGGGGGGGGGAGGAGCAACTTAAAATACATTATAAAATAATTATGGCCTTGGTTCTGATAAGACGCATGACCCTCCGAAGGGGAAAAATGTAGAAATATAATTTTGTGGAATATTTTCTTACGATTGCACGCTCATGAGAATATAACTGTATGTCGGAGGCATGTTCTTAGCGGTTTACCGCACTGAGTGCGGTAGTTTGTCGACCGGCCCTAACCGTGCCGGGAATGCGATATTCAGCCCCCGCGTCCGACCAGATATCATAAATCCTTCCTTGAAGATAATGCAACCGCCTCCTCCCGATACCTGCCCGTGGATAGCGCATGGTGAGCGCGCGATGATGGGCGATCGGCGGAGAATATGCTTTTCGACTAGGCACCTTTGAAAACACGATGCTACACGACGCGAGCCGGTAGCTACTTGCCCAAAAACCACAAGACGGGGCCGTCTACATCTAGGCTTCGGGTTCTTGGCGGTCTTACCCCGAAAGGACGAATTGTGGCACTGCGGAGACTGGTCGACCACCTATACAAGGTGGCCGATATTTTGTCGACGGTAGCTGGGCAAGGCCACATAGCCTATCAACGCTGTCGTGTGAAGGGCAAATTAACAAGCTTTTGTCACTCGAGCGAGCTAGGGGAAAGGGCAGGTTCAGCTCCGCGACAATGCACAGTTTTTTAGCATCTATGTGTGCCATCGTGACATTCCGTGTACCGCGTAATGTGCGAGGCAAAGCACGACCCGGTAGTCACACCGCTAAGACAAATGGCAAGCACGTAAGCGGTGCACATGCAAGCATGTCTTACATGCGTACCGTTTTGATGACTGGGTGATCTCTGGCCAAGTCTATAGGCTTGGTTGGATGCCTAGGTAGGGCATTAGAAGCATTACAAATACGAGCTTTCCGGGGAAGGCCGCGGAGATGTTTAATTGGTAAAGGATTCGGTCGACCATGCCCACAACAATGACATTTTGGTAGGAACTGCTTAGAATGAGCAACCTTAGAATGAGCGGACCTCCGCACACAAACCGTGCCGCTCCTCCGGCTGCGACCTCCCTCCGACCCGCTTAACATCGTGCCTTACTACCCCCATGGGGGGCTCGACATACACATGGATGGTCGTCGTCCATCTAGCGCCCTTCCGAGGCGCATTTACTCGGATGTCCACCGCAAGCTCAAGCACCCGCCATCCGCCGTTGATCCGCCCGTACCCTCCTCGCCGCTTAACGTTTTTTTTTTTTTTTTTAACCACAAGTACCGATAGATCGGCTGCTTTCCCATGGCGTTCTCAATGCTGTCATCTAGGTCTTAAGGATAGGGTTTTACGCCGGGGGTCTCCTTATCCATCCCTCTCCGTCGGCAGTAACAACATAATATAAATCATACACGGACAAACATGGTCTATCGATAAAATATGAAAAATACGATGTCGCTATCTCCACGATGCGCGGCCCGCTCCAGCCGCTATAGGGTGCTAATCCTCCGCTAATCGACTCTTGAGATACATGTCCCCTCCCTGAACATGAGAGTATTCAAGGAGTATCCAACCTTGACAAGTAAGATTGGACTGCCCGAGCGGCCGATCTTGGCGCCGGTTGTACAAATGGTATGTCCAAAAGCCCTCCGCATAACAGAGGCCTCCCGAAAGCTGCATATTGCGCGGATCATATCTGCCGGACTCACCCCGCCTAGATAGCCCACAACCGTCGCAGATATAGCACGGCTATAGGATTACGACTAGCGCCCCCCACGAGGAGGTGCGGGTGAGTGCCGACGGGCATGCGAGCGCGTCTCCCTCCGGTGGGCGCCTTCCCTTTTAGTTTCTCTCCTTTTCCGTCATCTCCGCGTGTGTGAAAGCTGTAGTGTAGACTAATGCATTTGTTTTTGTAAGCTGCTGGCTTGAGGGAATTTTTCTGATTGACATTGTTCACATGTCATCTTTTGGCTTTGCGCAATTCATATAGCGAGTATTTACTACTGATGCCAAATTGTGAATAATAATGTTTGATGAGGTCAAGACCGATTACAATAAAAAATAAATTCTTACAAGAAGAAGCAGTGGAGGCCACCAAGCAAGAAAAAGAAAGAAAGGAAGAAAAAACCTAAGCCCGAGGAACAGGAAGGCATGCCACAGCACCAGCACTGCCCTCCTGAAAAGCGTCGCGGAGATAAGAACCCAGAGTGCCATGAAGAGCAGCAGAAAGACGTTGCATGAATTCTCGTCGCACATCCCCCAAAAAACGCCGAAACGGAAGAGAAGTAGATCGACGAACAAAATGCTGCATACGGACATAACCGTATGTAGACCGATTACAATCAATGCAGTTGTTTTGTAATCAGTATATACCTCTCTGTTGCTGCCCACATCCAGGTACGGGACAGGTACCCGTAGACGAAAGGATCCTCCATCGGCGCTGCGACACTCGCATCATCATCGCGCGACACTTCGCACGACCGCGAGGCCGCAACCAGACAGCCGCACAGCCCTGAATTTCACGCACATCAGCAACGCTCACTTCGTGTGGCAAGAAATTGGAGGCGGTATGCGCGTTCCACTGGGTGGACCAGAGCCCGGCGTGGAAGCGATCCTGACGCCGCAGCCAGACGGCAGCGTCGCGGTCAGCAGCGCAACGCATCCGTCACCCTCGACTTATTCCCCACTCGGCGCCGCGACCCTCCCCGCCTACTGTCCCGTAAGCGCCCGACACCAATATATCTCGTGGCTACCATCTGTTTTCAGTGCTTTTCATCGGTCTGTGTGCTGCACGGACATGCCTGTACAGCCGCCGTCGGTGCTCGGTTTCACCCACTCCGTCGACGACGTCCGCGAGAAACTCGTCCGCAGTCACCTGACGCCGAACATAGGCGTAGAGCACGCAGTGACAGGTGGGATGCCTTCCTTTTCACTCCCTTCCCCAGCTCGTTGTAAGAAACTGCGTGCGCTAACAACTGGTTAAGCTAATCCAGCCGGCGCATCGCGGTGAAGCTGAGAGGGCGGTGTCAACCGCGGGGACCAAAGGGAGCTCACACACTCGCACACATTGCCTGCTGCATGCGCATGCCAGGACTGTTTCCGACCACATGGAGGCTGACTCCGCTATGGGTGGAGCCCATGCCGGCGGTGGCTGCGCTCCAGCTTGGCCTGCCCTGCCCCAGCGGCGACCCGAGCGTGGTGCCCGTCCGCGAAGTGCAGCTGGACATTGAGGTGATGGTAGCGGTGACTATGATGGTGCTAGTCACTCACATAGACACACACACAGAGCCGCACCTTCCGCCCCAACCCACCTTACTGAATGCTTTGCCTTGGCCCGGATGTCTGGGTACCCTCAGCTGCCGTCTGCGGATGTGAGGGAGGTGGTGCCTGGGTCACGACAGCACACGCGCGGCCGAGTGGGAGCGCCCATCTTCAAGCCAGGTGATGCTTAGCCCTTGAAATCTTCCTTCAGGCGTGGCGTTTCACCTGTCACGTCCTGCAGCTGCGGTGCTGCTGTGTTCTGGCAGGTGGGGGCATTGTGGAGGGGGATGGCGAGGAGGGCGGTGCGGAAGGGCCCAACGCTGCGCTCGCTGCCGCTCTGGACGGAAGTTGGCTGGCTGAGTTTGAGGGCGGCGGGCCACACACCGCGCTCCCCCCCGGGTTTAAGTTCAGCGTGTTTGGCGCCATCCGGGAGCCGTCCAGTCAAAGGGATGACGAGGGGGTGGTTTTGGCAGCAGGTGGGGCTGCTCAGTCTACAGTACAGGGAAATATTGATGGCAGCAATCATTACCATTGGTGAAAATTGTGCGAATGCTTTCAGCGAACGATGCCATGCTCAATGATGGACGGATGAGCTGTTTATGTGCGGGTCTGGTGTTAAGCTGAGCGTGCAACGCTGCAGGGGGGCGCAGCGGTGGTGGAGCTCCCAATGCGGGTCAGGCAGCGGTGTCATCAGAGGCGCGCGAGGAGGGGGGGCGGCTGAAGATTGACAACATCTTCGCGGACATCTGGATGGTGGAAGGGGAGGAGGAGGAGGAGGAGGTGGAGGACGGGGTGGTGTCTGGGGGGGTGGATGGTGGGGAGGGGGCTGCTGCTGCTGCTGCTGCTGCTGCTGCGTTGGAACAGGTGGCGGTGCCCGAGGTTGGTGTGGAGGCGATGCGTGCAGGGGAAGGGGATGACGGGGGCGCTGCGGTTCCGGCTCTTGACGCGCTCATCAGTGGCGCCGGCGATGAGTTTTGGGGGACATTGCGGCGACAGAGCAAGGTGGGGAGGGTGACGAGGAGGTCCCCTTTCGCTGCTCCATGCACTCCGCGGCTGCGAGGGAGTGGGTGTATTGAGCGAGGCGGTGATCGCTTTGAATGTGTCTCACTGTTTTTTCAGAGGAAGCGTCCGAAGTTTGTGTCGCCCGCGGATACCGAGTGGGCGGTCACCAACAAGCGCACTCCTGAGGAGGTTTCGGCCGACTTTACGCGAATCAGGGTATGAGCGCGTCCCCCCACCCCCCCCGGTGCCGTGTACCAACTGCTCTGACGTAGTAATGCGTCCTGGACCTGCGGCGCTGCCGCTGCATTCCTTTCGCGGACGAATACTGCCTCGTTTCGCGATGTTAGTTTTTGTGGCAATGGTTAAATGGATGTTGCGACACAGTGTGTTCAAAATTTGATGCCATTTCAAGCAGTCGCACCTCGACGTCGCGTTTTCTGAAAATTGGTATCGAATTTACGACCGATATATATATATATATATGAACATATGAAATGGAAACAACTGTTCTAAATAATAAAACACGTTTGTGAGTATTAAAACACCATCGCCACAATCCGCCCAGCCAAAAGATTCCGAGCAAAAAATAGTTTCACTGCTTATTATTTTGCTATTTCAATTACTATTCCCATTATTTTTCCGTAATTATTGGCGTTTCAAAACTTGTACTCGTAGCTTGGCTTGTCGGTTGGTACAGGTACTTCCCCGAAGGTACTTTCAGATGGTATTTAGTATCTTCCGAATGAGGCCTTACTTTTTAATTTGATTCAAATCATTAGCGAGTATGATATTATATATGGGATTTTTGATCAGCAACGAATTGGTACGATGGTATGGAATCCAGAGGATTTGGAATCTAATTATTTTGGAGGTACATTGCCCACCTGTATTTTACAAAGCAGACAGTGTTTCAACTACGCAGGCACAGTATTGAGCGGGCTAATATGATTTTGAATGATAGCACGCTTCACTATGTAGAGCACGGTCAATGTTTCTATTATCTCAACCACATTTGCCATAATCTCCTACATTTTATATTCTTTTTCACTGAATTTTGCCACCGTCCGCGTAAGATGGCTGTTGGGTAGAATATACATATAGAATTGATAGAATTGGATTTTATTGAAGCGGTTATTTACGCTGTTGCTGCGCCGTGAATTGTGTTTGGCTTGCACGCAGAGTAACCTCGCAATGCAGTGGCCCTTCGAACTGGACACCTTTCAGAAGGACGCGATATGTCGGATGGAGGAGGGGCAGAGCGTGTTCGTGGCCGCCCATACGTCCGCGGGAAAAACGGTGAATCCGCCCTGGGTCTGCGATTTAGTGTACTTGCTGACTATGGTACATGCAGGTACTTGCTGATGTACTACTAGATTGGATTACCGGTTGCTGAAAAAAATGTCCGGACTCTCGCTACAGCATCGTAAGCATTGAAGTTATTTTATAATCCTGACATGTCTGATATTGATTTTGCGTGGCGGTAACACACCCAGCCGCACCTGTTTTCCTTATGTCATAGGGTTTGATGAGGGCAAAACCCTCGTGTTTTTTATTAGCAATACTGGATACTTTTTTACTTTGCAGGATTTCATCCAATTTTTGGATATGAGGTATTGTGATTGACTACGCTGTGGGTGATCATCGGCCCTGCGCGTCCTGTTAATGCTGCGCTTGTGTAGGTGGTAGCGGAATACGCGCTGGCGCTCGCTACAAAGCATTGCACCCGCACTGTGTATACCTCCCCCATCAAGACCATCTCCAACCAGAAGTTCCGCGACTTCAGCCACAAATTTGAGGTACGTGGCATCAGTACCTTACCGTCAAACATTTCGCGGATGAATTTGTTGCGCCCGCGGAAGCAAAGGCAGTCGGCAGAAGTAGAACCAGAATGTATTACTCGTACCTGGTGATGGCAACAACGAATGTACATTTTGGATGGATGTGGAATGAGCTGCTGCCGATCCTTACCACATAATCTGTAGTACAGGTAGAGGTACAGGTACCCTGCCCCGGAAGAAACTTAGATAAGGGAGGAAAAGGATTTAGAAAAAACAATGCAAAGGCGATGGGGAATCAGCGATACAGGTTCATGTACAGGTACAATTATTCCGTGATCAGGATATCGCCCTAACTGACTGCTACGGTACCCATACATGGTATGGGGAGTAAACAGTACTGGTACGATTAATGATTTCATATTGGCATCAATTGAATTTTTTGCACGCCAATAATTCGTCGATCGCAACGAAATGTACTCGGCAAGCTAAGGAAAAATAATAATATACGGCGACCCATTCGCCAATTCGGAAAGCGTGACAGGCCGAGGGTCACGAAATCCAAGAATTTTCCGGTGTTGGGTCTGAAAATCACAAATGGGAGGTGGTGGTTTTGTTAGAATATTGTTGCTCATACACATTTTGCTGATCCTAATCGATTGCTGTCGCTATCGACTGATCATTGGCATGTCAATTGCTAAAAGTAGAAAGGAAAGACGATCAGATATCGCTTAAGTACGGTAGCGTTATCAAAGCCATTAAAGCGAAACTATTTAAAGGGAAATGAGTTACAGCGAAAGTAGGGCAGAGCTGACCCTGCGGCGTGCCTTCCTGTTCCTCGGGCTTAGGTTTTGTCCTCTTTTCTTCTGGTTGCTCCATGGCCTCCACTGCTTTCTCTTGCAAGGGGTTTTAGATATTGAAAGCGAAACGCGACGCAGTAGCGACGATTGTGTTCTCGCGAGGTATGTATGGAGGGTTTATACGAGCCGATGATACGGACAGGTGACGTAAATGCTCTGAAGCGGGGGGTTTCGGACAGCGATATCGCTAATAATGTGTGAATCCATGTGTTAACAACACGGAGAGAGATAGCGATAGCGACCACGGTACGATGGGTCAGTGCATTTTCAAGCTGTAATAATATAATCCTTACTGCAATGTTTTTATTATTGAGCTCCTTGTCATGCTTGCCGTCATCGCTGTGAAATGGTGTTGTTGCTACGGATGCAGGTGGGGCTGCTGACAGGGGATGTCCAAATCAAGCCGGAGTCACCCTGCCTGATCATGACCACCGAGATCTTACGCTCCATGCTGTACAAGGGTGCCGATATCATCCGCGACATCGAGTGGGTCATTTTCGACGAGGTCCATTATGTCAATGATGCTGAGAGGGGTACTTCACGGCAGTACCAACCTTACTTTTACTGCTTTGTCTTCCCTGTACATGAACATACCTGTACCGGTCGTTACTCGTTTACACATACAATTGTACTGCATCGATGCGTTCATGCTGATCCAACTATAAATAAATTTGTGAAAATGTATTGTGTGTGTGTGTGTGTGTGTGTGTGTGTGTGTGTGTGTGTGTGTGTGTGTGTGTGTGTGTGTGTGTGTGTGTGTGTGTGTGTGTGTGTGTGTGTGTGTGTGTGTGTGTGTGTGTGTGTGTGTGTGTGTGTGTGTGTGTGTTCCATGCCATCAGCTTGATTCGATAGGTAGCGAGAAATGATTGCCAGGATCACATGGTTTAGATAATTTAGGTGGACGGACCACATTAATTTTTGGGGTATTGGGATATGTGCTCGTCTTTAATTACTGCGCATCGCTATGATGGGCAAGGGAGTGTGTGCGTGTGTGTGTGTGTGTGTGTGTGTGTGTGTGTGTGTGCGCGCGCGAATTAAGCTGAAAGCATTATTAAAAAGACACAACCACAATGGGACTCTCTCTGGTAATCAGGAGCGATAGTTTGATAGCATAATAAGGGTAACCTTTACTAATCGTTTAGCGCTTTGCTCTACCTCGTATGCCAAATACTTGACAATTCGAAAGGTGTCGTCCTGGGCCGGATTTACGGGCGATAGCGATTAACAGGATTCAAGGAAGTGCTTCTATAGAACAGCGGAGATTGTAAGTCATCCTTTATTTATTTATGATGAAATACTTACGACAGACGGAACGTACGGGTAGACTCGCGGACAGGAAAATAGAGAAAACTCCGTACCCGTACATGCAGTTTATACATTCCGATTGCTGGTGACGTTCATCGATCCGGTATATGTAATCCAGCGAATCATCGTCAATTTTTCAGTGCGTACCGCTGAGCTTTATTGCAGTACGGGTACACGCACGAGCACTGTGACGATCGGGGTCAGTGGGGGCCGAACACTGCACTGATATATTTTATATACTACTAAGTACTATAATCCAGCCAGCCAGCCAGACACAGTCCTTAAGTAGGTGACCGTCCGATAACGACCGCTTCAGATCATAAGGCCACGATTCAAAAATTCGCTTATCAGGTTCTATTTTAGTTTCCTTGCGCGACCATGGCCTTATTTTAAAAAGTTTTTTACGAGAGAAAGTAGTGGAAGCCACCAAGCAAAAAGAAGAAATGGCCTTACTCGTACGGACGGATGTCCCCGATAGGGCGTGTTAGCCGAAGCCCTCCCCGCCGCCCGCATTTTAAAGCATCGCTAGAATTTGCACGTAAATCATGCATATATAAAAGGCGGAAAACCCCCACAAGCCTAAGCCTGCGGGGCAAGGAGGCAATGAACCGCACCAACACTGCCCTCCTCCAAAGCATCTCGAAGATAAGAGCCCAGAGTGCCATGAAGAAGAGAATCAGAGAAAGACGTTGCATGAACTCACGACACACATGAGCAAGGAACCGACGGAAAGGAACAAACGTAGAGCGGCGAACAAATTCCTTCATGCAAACACGCTTGTATTATGTTGGAACGCAAAGTGCGGGAAGGCACAACACCCATGTGACGCCAAGAAACAGTCACACCGATAGCGAAGGTGAGGAGGGTATCTATACTTATTGTTATAAATGCACTATCTTGCCAAGATATTAGGGGGGAGGGGGGGGCATATGTAACATGGCCACCCAAAACAACATATTCCTCTTTCTAAGTGTTTAGCGGCTCAAACATCCCCTTGTGCCGGGTTTTAGGGTTTACACTTTAGGGTTTAAAACATTAACCTAAACCCTAGCGAGTGAGGAAATGGATAAAACTCGGTGTTCAGAGGAAATAAGGTTGTTTTGGGTGGGTGGGGGGGGGGGGGGGGAATCCAGGGGCGGGGGTTATCTAAAACACTAAATATGAACACCCTCGTCTGAGTTATTGAGTATTTGTTTGGTGTTTTAACATATTTTTTTGAATCCATCACAACATGTGGGATGGCCATCCCTCTTTTCGTAGTTGGTTAGCCATGTTCACACTGGCGAGCGGTGCATGTATGGGACTAAACGTGCACGTCGTTTTATTTGATGTTGATTTTTTTATTTATCTATTTTACTAATCGCGTACCCCATTATCTGAGCTACGTGTATACATATGCTTGTCTATATTGTTCCCGGGTGTTTGTGTTCCAGTCAAACGATTTCCTGATCACTTCTTGTGGCTGGGAAATTGTGTAGGAGTGGTGTGGGAGGAAGTCATCATCATGCTGCCCGCGCACGTCAACATTATCCTCCTCAGCGCGACTGTCCCCAATGTGATGGAATTCGCGGACTGGGTGGGACGGACCAAGCGCAAGCGCATCCACGTCACTGGCACCACTCGGCGTCCTGTGCCGTTGGAGCACCACCTCTTTTTCAACTCCGCTCTATTCCGCGTCTGCGCCAATGAGACGTTTGAACGTGGCGGGCTGAAGCAGGCCGCGGCGTCAAAGAACAAAAATGATGCTCCACCAACAACCACAAAGGTCAGTCCCCATCACGAATCTTTCAGATTGAGCATAATTTTCGTAAAGGTAACGAATGCACCTATATTTTCATTGGTGCCCAACATATGAAGGCGATTTGATGTATAAGGCGATCTAGTCTTTATTGATTGTTTTAAGTTGCGCCACCCTTTATTTTTGAGCCCTGTTGAGAAACAACTTTCACCCAATCCATTATTCATGCACTGCAAATGAGGTACTTTCAGGTAAGGCAACAATATGTCGACCAGGCTTAGGGTACAGGGTTTATTAGGAATATAGGGTTTGTGATTTTCGGATGGAGAGCTCGATTGCGATGCAGCTAGCAATTCTTTAGACAGCTAATCCAAAAAGGAATTAATTCTGAAAAGGAAGTGCGTGTACTCCCCCGAATTTGGACTCATTTCCATTTTAAACACCCTCCGACGGTAATTGCATTTTATTTCTTATGTCACAATCTTTTCTGAATTCTTTGTTTTTAACGATAGCCGACCTTGCTGTGCGTGGGTCACGCACGCATCACACCGTCACGGGAATGCACCCCCCAAGTGCGAGTGCCGTCAAGTTCGATACATTCAGCTGTATGTGAGTGTGGCAAGCGCAGCTGCCGATGTGGCGCTTGACATTCCGCACACTATTGTTCTGTTATCGATACATATTAAAGGTGGGTAGCGATAGTACCTATATCACGGTGTAGCATTGTTGGTCACGATTACCGCTGCAGCACTCGAAGGAGTTTAGTAATGGGCTGCGACCTGGGGAAGCTCGGCCTCATCCCAGGCCCTGTTGCCGCTGCATCTTAGTAAGGATATGCAGGAGTGGAACACCAACGACAATAATCGTCCGACACTTTATGACTTTGTCTAGCTGGCGGCCGGAATTGAATCTGTCTTTTTGACATATGGCCTTAATATAACGGTTGCAAACGAATAAAATGTGCCACACGGCGCACTGGAAGTAGCTCCAGAGAATAAAATTTCATAAGCACAGGCGTGAAGCGCGTTGTGTGGGACGCTTTTAATTTTGAATGTTCAATGATGGGAAGGCTCGAACAGATTGTGGATATAGTCGGCGTGCGCAGGTACCCTGTACCTGCTGGTTCGTGAGGGGTGTTGACTCACGGCATTGCCTTCATTAGCGTCGTTAATGACATCGCGCCGATGATACCGATAAAGAGCAGTTTTTTCCTCCGGTTATACCCATGCGAGGTCGCCACGAGTGTGAGGGGTGTTTACGAGAAAGGTACGTGCAGCGACTGCGGGTACCGTATCGACTTGGACAGAAACTAATACTTCCTCGGAGCGGCAACAATTTTATCGAAGCGCGATTCGACCACGCGGGTCTGTGGAACACTACGCCGCCCAATGCGAGCCCGTAGCCGACATAGCTCTGCAAAGGCCCGTAGCGGCACAACAAGTAGCCCATAAGTTCGACTACGTGCCTATCGATGTTGGTACATGTACCGGTACCTGTACCTTCACATAATTGCACCCGTCAAACGCAAAACTCAGTGCACAACCGAACTACATTTTAAAGAGGCAATTTATGCCTTCTACAACCCCCCCTAGGTATCGCTATCTGGATTTATATCGCTATATCGTGACTGGCCTTGTGTTCTTCGGCGACACAGAGGCCCTTGACAGCCACCACTTTCTCCCCCCTTTCCGTATATTAATTTTTTCCTACACTGCCAGCAATTTGAATCATTACGATTAAATTATTCCAAGCTCTGTCATTCCGTGATGAAGGATTCGATGAATAACAAACACACACACACACACACACACACACACACACACACACACACACACACACACACACACACACACACACACACACACACACACACACACACACACACACACACACACACACACACACACACACTCACACACACACACACACACAGACACACACAAATACACACTCACTCACACACACACACACACACACACACACACACACACACACACACACACACACACACACAGTCTCTTATTATTTTTGTAATACTCCACAGACAGTCCGTCCCTCACAAATTGTTTTAAATCTTAAAAAGCTCTGTTGTACCAATCTTGACGATGCGCAGTAGTTAGAGACGTACTGAATTCCCAATAAACTGTATTTACTAAACCGTAAGATTGCATTTATAGCACTGAGTCTAATCGAGCTGATGATAGGGGGAACACGGATAGACACACACATACACACTCACACACGCGCGCACACGCGCACACACACACACACACACACACACACACACACACACACACACACACACACACACACACACACACACACACACACACACACACACGCGCGCATACACACACACACACACACACACACACACACACACACACACGCGCGCATACACACACACACACACACACACCCGCACACACCGACACGAGAGAGTGCGATAATTGGGTATATCGTCAGTACAATGCTACGGGTACATGTGCCGCCTGTACATGAGATATATCGAAATTCACGACGAGATATTTTCTTCATTTACCTGTACCTTGCAATATTAGATGTACTAGCAAAATTGCAAGTACAGGTAATGGATATCATTATGTGGCATTATTGCTGGCAGGCGGGCAGTGCTGACGCGGTGGCATGCCTTCCTGTTCCTCGGGCTTTGGTTTCCCCTATTTTCTGCTTCTTCTTCTTTGGTGCCCTTCACTGATTTTTCTTGTAAGAAAATTTTGTTATCTGACACTGCATAAAGAATAGCTTGTGCGGCTGCTTTCCACTGTTTTTGTATCAAAAGTATATTTTAGAAAACACGAAAAAGCAGCGCAGACCACCGAGTCGGGAGACGAAAAGAGGGAAAAACCTAAGCCCGAGGAATGGCAAGCCACAGCATCAGCACTGCCCACCATTCATTTTCAATTTGTTCATCCATTATTTATGCTTAAGATAAGCTTCTTCATCCCTGTGGGAGGTAATATTTATGCCTCTCTGGCTTCTATATCGCGTTTTGAAGACCCGTCGTTTGTTTCCCTTCATCGCCATTCCTTGCGATTGATCTCTGAACCAGCGATAGTCAATTAAGATTTTTCTTACATGAAAAAATAGTGGGGGCCAAAAGAAGAAAAGAAGAAAAGAGAAAAAAAACTAAGCCCGCGGAACATGAAGGCATGCCACAACGTCAGCAGTGCCCTCTTGCAAAGCGTCGCGGAGATAGGAACCCAGAGTGCCATGGAGAGCAGCAGAAAGACGTTGCATAAATTCTCAGTGTTCTTGTATTCCTACCATAAAATAGTGTTCCTTAAAAGAAAAAGTAGTGGAAACCACCAATCAGAAAGAAAAATTTTAGGAGGAGAAAACCCACAGGCCTTAGCCCGAGGAATATGGAGGCATGCCACAACATCGGCATTTCTCTCCTTGGAAGCATCGCGGAGATAGGAAACCAAAGTACCATGAAGAGCAGCAGAGAGAAGTTACAAGAATTCTCACCGAACACCCCCCAAACACCGTCGAAAGGGAACATAAGCAGATCGACGAACGAAATGTTGCATGCGGACATAATTCCCAACTAGCAATGAACGAGAGTCCGTAGCACACATGCCAAGGAAGCGACAAAGGCTCTTACGAAGCTGAAGCGACAAACGCGCATCCCCCCAACAACGCCAACCAGCGATATTCCAATACTACTAGCGATGCTATTAGCGATATGCTGACGCTGTGGCATGCCATCCTGTTCCTCGGGCTAAGGTTTTTTCCTCCTGTCTTCTTTTTGTTTGATGGCCTCCACTGCTTTTTAATGTAAGAAAGCTTTGAATATTATTTGCGATATCCAATATTATTTGCGATATCCAATATTATTTTATTTAGCGATATTCGCGATATTCCAAAATCGCTACATCGATCGGCTGGATTTAAATTCTTCTTTGGAAGACTTTTACAGATTTTTATATTTTTCTTTGAGGATTCTTCTGTGAAAGATGAGTACGGGTTGATACGGTGATACCCTAACCGTTGCGTTGGTGCGCATGAAAGCGCCAAGTCAGCGACAGCAACGCTTTTTAAAATTTATATACTAAAAATGTGCTTGCTTTTCTTGGATTCAGATATTTTTTTGAAATAAAAATCTAATAAAGGTCACCACTGTATCACCACTGTCCACGAACGTACCGCTCCTGCTTCTTGGTTTCAACTGATTTTTTACAAAAAAAAGCAGCGGTTTCCTGGTTTCCCCATTTGGTTTCTTCCGAACACTGCTTCGTTTCAGCTGCTCTATTTGTTAATATTCAAGTTTTAATGTTAATATTTTCATCTCGTTATTCATTTTGCTATTTATTGTTCTTCGTTATTTTATTAAGATAGCTGATATCTGGCGATTCAGTTGTTATTTGTTTTAATATTAGGTGCCGGAATATCTCAACGACAAGGGAGGGGGGGGGGGGGGGGGGGGGGGGGGGGGGGGGGGGGGGGCGGGGCGGGGGGTGGAAGTACTTTCTAATCATAATGTTGTTCCTTTTCACAAAGTACTACTATTTAATCACCCTCTGTCTCCCCACTATACCCTACAACCCTAAACCACGTAGTAATGATGTTGCCCTGCTGTAGGGCTCAGGAGGACCTGAAAGATTGTTATTTGCAGTACTTAAAATTTTGCTTGGGTAAAAGTAGTTTTGTAAACGGGGCTAAAGGAAACGGGGGCCGCCTCCTAAAACACAACCTATATGAATTTTATCCCCTCATCGCAATTGGATTTCACCTCCACGGCCATCGCCATCAAGGGCGCTGTTCAAGCGTAAATTTATTTTGCATTATGATCAGCAAGAATGTGTGCACGATTGCGCGGGCGCCAGTGCGTGTTTGGGCGTCTGTGCGCGCGTATGTGTGTGCGCGTGTGTGTACCTCCATGTTGCGTGTTTATTTGAAAAATATCGGTTTCCGATTACCGTAGCGATGCACGTACCACAGTTTGCGTGTATGTATTCCAATTCTCTGGATTAGTAATCATTTTTGTAGTAGGCACATGGCTTGAAGTCGTGGTATATATCGCAGTGCACGTACCATAGTTTGCGGATATGTGTTTCCCGTTTGGGCACGAACCGATTTTGAAGGCACGTTGGCCTTTCACGTGATCAATTTTCATATAATACCTCTTAAATGTCACCCTCCGCAGTAATTGTCATTCATTGGCATGACGGATTGGCGACCTCATCCATTCTTGCACCTACCACTTGTGATTCCTACCTATCTCTTTGGATCATTGTGCTCTATCTGTAGGGATACCTGGGAAGGATTTCATGTCACCCTTGCTTTGCTGCTGGAAAAAAAAAAACTTCGCCATATCACCTGGTGCAGGGATAAGAATCCGAGGAGGCAGCATCGATATTTGGTCTATTGATTCGATTTTACCGAATACGGTCGTGAGTAAAACTTACAGTACACGTATTTGTACTCTGTAGAGGTGGGCGGGAGACAGCCTATTGCTGCTGTACTGTTATATTATTCTTATATTGGTCAGGTTGGCTACCCTACCCTCCATAGGTCGAGGTTTGCTACCCTACCCTCCTTGTGTACGGGATAGTAGCCCCTGCGGTTAGTATCACCGTTATTAGCGACGCGTCACCCCTCCAACACAACGATATTGTACGGGCAGGGTGGCGCGACCAACCAACTAAACAACCTTGACCAACGGACAGCTCTAGCTGGGCACTAGCTAGCAGCAACCCTTAAGCCGGTGCGTTCCCCGAGTACCAGCACTCTCTGCTTTCGCGCTCAGCCCACCTAGGCCTCGCGCGAACCCACCCACCCATCCCTATATAATCACGCGCCATGCTTGTGAGGGTCTTTTGGCCATTCTGTAAGCAAGCTGATATCTTTGGCAAACTTGCCCTCGGGTAAACAGGTAAATATCGGGGCTTAACATTAAGTTAACGTACCATGTAGTCAGCCATAGGCAACGCGCGGAGATAAATTGTCACATGCGTAGTAAACTGTACGCGGCGATATATAGCTGATAGCAGCCACCTTCTGCCTTTGCGCTCGCCATTCGGCTCGCGCAACGGCATCGTAGCTCTCATACATGCCCAAGGTGACAACTTACACTTGATTGCGTCTGACACAGCTGAGACTCTTCACCGAGCTATACCATGATGGCCACATATCGGCAAATTGTAAACGAAAATCGCGACGCGCCGGAATTTGTTACACATGTAGAATTCAAGCATCAAGAGCAACGCTTTCTAGCTAACGCGTCAGCTTCGGAACAACGTTTGTCGCTTCCCATGCATGTGTGCTGCGGGCTCTCGTCCATTGCTAGTTGGTAGTTAAGTCCGCATGCAACATTTCGTTCGTCGATCTACTTATGCTCCCTGTTTGGCGGCGGTGTTTGGGGGATGCTTGGGGGCGGCGGGGGCGCTTGGGGGATGCTTGGGGGCGGCGGTGCTTGGGGGCGGCGGTGTTTGGGGGATGTTTCGACCAGAATTCTTGTAACTTCTTATCTCATGGTACTTTGGGTTCCTATCCCCGCGATGCTTTCAAGGAGAGTAGTGCCGATAATGTGGCATGCCTCCCTGTTCCTCGGGCTTAGGCCTGTGGGGGTTTTGTTTCTGATTGGTGGTTTCCAATGCCTTTTCTTGTAAGGGACATTTTGAGGTGGGAATACAAGAACACTGTATACGTTGCGGTAGCGATAAAACTCTGAGTTTGTTTTCAAAACCCTGGCTTTACCTGACCGCTGACGCTACCCCGCGGCCTATACATACGGATCCTCAGCATGCATTTAATCTTATTTCCGTAGACTAAGGATTACCCGTAGTTATTGTGCAGATCGCGGCAAGCGTGTCTGTCACCTGCGCTGTCAGCATCTTCAGCAACGGAGGCGTACCTGTACATACGATGAAATTGCTTTGAAAAAGCTACATTGAAGTAAATCAAGTGGAAATCTAATGAACGAGTCATTTGGGTATCCTGATACCCTGCGAGTAAAAGACCGTATCGCAGACGACATACCGCTGGACATGGGGTGGGGGACTGGTAGTGGCATAATGGCTGCTTTCATCCTCTCAGCGATGGCGTCCTTGCTCGCTGCAGCGTGGCATATCAGTCGTTCAGCGATTTTGTGTGCATTTTCTTTATCAACTCCATATCGGTGGCTCGTGTCAGCATTTCAATTTTCGAAAAAATGTGGTGTGTCGCGTGTCGACTTCGAGAAATGAGTACGTATCCAGGGATACCTCACACGTACTCTGCTTTGGGCGGCGATTGCGTGGGCAACGAAGATTTGTTCATTACTCCGCGGCATTTACGTAAATCGCTTACACATATTCATAGAAATGTGCAACCGTATCATATTTAGCCTCGCCACATGCAACAGTGATTTCACAATACCCGTCTCGTAATTGACATGTGTTGGGCGCAGTGCTTATACCAGTTTAATGTATTGTGTTTGAAATAGATTCATTCGCCCTCGAAAGGCACATCAGGAAAAGACTCGTCACGAGCCTCCCATTCTGCTGCACTTGAACATCATTGTTGTCGTGCAGTGTGTCCCGCGCTCGCCCATTGCGGTTGTGCCGAGTTGTCATCATTATAATGCTTGACTGCCTCTATCCATTTCTCCACGACTCGTTTGATAGAACATTAAAGTATTTGATAATCAACACAACATACCACAATCAGCCCAAATGTCCTTCCAACTGAAGTTGTATATTCCAATTGTATTTCGTAATGATGTTTAGGTAATTTCGCCCACCTCTCGTGGAACGCCACAATTTTATGCAAGGAGTACCCGAAATATAGCCCCCTTTAAAATTTACCATGAGTCTTTGCGTGTCTTTCTTGTTTACAAAATACTTATGGCTATCATTATTTGTCAAGGCTGACCGCTGCTGTGATTTGTGG
>JAPMLY010001046.1:32500-42500 GCA_026401115.1 Tetraselmis chui | reverse complement strand
TCGCCTCCGATCGTGGAGGCAACGTCGTCGACGGACTCCTGGCAGCCCTGGAGGACAAACGACTCGAAGTCAGCATCACAGCAGCTGCAAAAGCGCAAGCAGCTGCCCAGTTCAAGGCCGACAAGCCTAGACCAGACAAACCGGACAGGCCGAACGATAAGCCGGACAAGCCGGACAAAACCAAGGCCAAGCCAAAGGACCGCACGAGCGGCCGCCCCCTCCCCCCTACCGACAAGGCACACAAGAAGACCGAGGGCGACAAGGACGAATGACGGGGTGACCCGCCGCGCCGATTCCTGCAACCCAGATTCAAACTACATGCGTCATCGCGTGCGGCGAAACTGGCAAGCCTGGAAAGATATCGGCGCGAGCGGACAAGTCTTACGGTGGATCCGGGAGGGCGTTACTATTCCCTTCCTAAACAACCGACCCCCACCCCCGTTCAACCAAGGTACTTCACTGCTGGACGCTACCCCCGAGCAGCTCACCTTTGTCGAGGCCGAGCTTGCGCGCTTCGTGGAGACGGGAGCCTGGGAACGCACCACCTGCAGCAAGTACGTGTCAAGACTCTTCTTAGTCGCCAAGCCCGGCCACAATCAGTGGCGTTTTATCGTCGACCTACGACACCTGAACAGCTTCTGCGTCAGAAAGCGACTACGGATGGAGTCTTTGCTAGGCGTTCGTCATCTGACTCGGAAGGGCGACTACATGTTCTCGTTCGACCTAAAAGACGGGTTCTACGCGCTGGGCATCGTGCCAGAGCAGCGCGACTATCTAACCGTAAACGTTCGCGGCCAGCTGTACCGACTAGCTGGACTCCCGATGGGCTGGTCGCTCAGCCCTTACCACTTCTGCGCGTTCACGGACACATTCGTACGACACCTCCGTCAACCAGACCCCGGTGGGTTTACAACACAGTACGGGAAGCCTACACAACCCGACAGCGACAGACCAAGCAAGCGCTTCCTCCGACACACGCGGTGGCGCGGAGCCAAAATCTTACCTTACGTGGACGACTTTCTCCTCTTCGCCGCCACTCGTGCTCTCGCTCTCTCGCTCAGGCAGCGCGTCGACCGCCTCCTCACCAATCTCGGCCTTCTCCGCCACCCCTCCAAGGGTTTTTGGGAGCCGACGCAATACGGCCACCACCTGGGCATCGACATCGACACAGCTTCAGGTTACTTCTTCGCCCCGGTGGAAAAGCTACAGAAGCTCGCAAGACAAGCTCGTCACCTACTGCAACGTGCAACCCGAAACTGCAGATGGCTCCCTGTCAAGGAACTACAGTCATTCGCGGGTCAGGCGCAGTACCTTTTTCTGGCAATTCCAGCGGCAAGATTCTTCCTCCGCGAACTGCACTCCGTACTCGGCGACAAGTGGGGAGGCCGCGTCCGTCTCTCTCCGCAGCTCAGTCGAGATCTACAGTGGTGGACACAAGTACCCAGTCACGCCAACGGCAAGAACATACACCGCCCGGTCGAGTCAGCCTACATCCACTGCGACAGTTCGGGGTATGGATGGGGGGCAGTCCTGAACGGCAGACTCGAAGCCCGCGGCTTCTGGGGAATACAGGACGAACAGCAGCACATTACCTGGAAAGAACTGAAGGCCGTCCGTCTGGCCGTCCTCAGCTTCTTGCCACACCTGGCTGGCCGCAACGTCCTCCTCCACGAAGACAACCAGGCGGTCTGCCACGTCCTGACCGGCCTGACGTCCCGCTCCCCGGAGATGATGAACGAATTACGCCGGTTATGGTACCTGTTGGACACCAACAACATCCACATCAGGCCCAGATACATCCGTTCTGCGGCAAACACGTGGGCAGACAAGCTCAGCCGACACCTCGACAGCGACGACTGGCAACTCGACCCCGCGGTGTTCCACGAAATGGACACACACTTCGGCCCGCACACAATCGACCGGTTTGCGTCGGCTCTCAACACGCTACTGCCCCGCTACAACGCGAACTGGCTAGACCCATCGTGCGAAGCCGTGGACGCCCTTCACCTCGCCGATGCGAATTGGAGAGCAGAAAACAACTGGTGCAACCCGCCATGGCCCCTGCTACCCGACCTCGCCCAGAAACTACAGCAGAGCGGCGCAGCAGCCACGGTGGTCGCCCCCCGGTGGCAAGGGAAAGCGTGGCATCAGGCCCTTACCGAATTGGCGTGCCACGAGACGGTCCTTCCGGCCCGACCTCACTTGTTCCGTCCCGGGCGGCGGCACGGACGCGGTACAGTCGGCAAGCCTCATTGGCCCGTCACTGTATTCCGGATTCCCTCCCGGCCTGGTTGTACCTCCGCCGGGGCGCTGTCAGTGCTACACTGACCCTGTTCAACACACGGCACATCAGGCCAGCAGTCCAAGCCTACCCCACCAGACCAGCAAAGGTCCGCTACAAGGTGGAGGTGGCAGGCTGCAACAACCCGTGGGCCGCCTCGATGCGCCCCTACATGCAACGTCTACTAGGCACTGACAGCCTTGGAGCAAAAACGCTCGAATTGCTGACCGCCGCTTGGGCGAAGAGCACGTCCGACACGTACAACAGCGCAATCAAGCCTTACTTCCAGTTCTGCGAGGAGCAAGGCCTACCGCCGCTGGCAGCAACAACTGCTACCATGGCCCGCTACATTGCATGGATCGGAGAACGTGGCACCATTAAGGCTACTAGTCTACAGCCTTACCTTTCAGCCGTAAACGGGTTTTTCAAGGACCACGGCGCAGAACCAGTCGCACAAGGCGAATTGGTCGCCAAGGTCCGGCGGGGTCTCGCTGCGTCCCAAGTTTCCCTCCAGCCCAGCCGCACACGCCTGTACCTCCCAGCCCGGATTCTTGTCTCATCGCTACGCCTGGCCAAGGACCTCCGCACACAGCTGACAGACACTTGGACTCAGGCTCAAGCAGAACTCATTCTGCTGTTCCGAGCGTGTCTAGCGACGGTGCTCCTGGCCACATTTTTTTGTCGAGGTGGAGCGGGAGTTGAGTGCCGGTCTGGAGACCTGTTGTGTACTCCGACCGGCGGAATCCTCCTATACCACGGAACGAGAAAAGGTCAACGGGGTACTTCCACGGAGCGAAAACTCCTCTGTGAACTACCGGCCTCGGCTCACCCGGACATGGCGAAACTACTACAGTACTTCGACGCTGCCCGTACCAGGTTCTCCGCCGGGAAGATTCCGGACAGACGATGGGCTATTAGTGTACGCGAGCCTACGACAAACTGGACTGCGGACACCCTGACTGCTTGGCTACAACGCGTACTTTGTGCAGTACACGAACAACCTCCGGACGGTTTCGCGTGGACTTCGCACTCCCTCCGAAAGGGTGCAGCTACTGCTGCGTACAGTATCGGTACCCCAATGCAGAAGATCAAGTTCTTCGGCGGTTGGGCGCGAGAGTCGGACGTAGTCCTCGACTACATCGACCCAACAGTGCTCCCGTGCCCGGGAGCTTGGCAACTCTTTGGGTGGATGACCCCTGGCGGGCCCCCACCCAACGTCACACGCCAGTCGGCGACAGATGGCATAAGTGAGCCCCAACACAGCTTAAATGGTCATATTAGTAATATAGAGGTTTGAATTACAGGGCTAAATTACGAAGTAACCGGCGTTACCTCCGTTACATGCGTTACCTCCGACGCTACATCTCCCTAACGGTTCAAGCGCCCAAGCGCGCACGGACAGTAAAATGTCCGCACCCTATATAACACACCAGCAGCGATTGTGTGTCCACCTTCTGCCTTTTGCGAGAGCTATCGCTCACGCAAACCCACCCACCCGATTCCCTCTCACATTGCGTGTAGGGTGGCCCAAGGGCCACCAAATCCAAATTCTGTAAGTGATCCACATCTTTGGCATAAGTGAGCCCCAACACAGCTTAAATACGTAGTATCGGGCGGGCATGCTACCTGTCAAAGTAGGTTCCCGTACCTGTACCTCCCGCAGTCCCAATGTCGTCAATTTGCTACGGCCAGTGGATGTATTTGTTAATCGCCCCCCTCGAACTCTGATTATGGCCCCATCTCTTATAGCTGAGCAGTGCTGTTATGTATGCAGTGTGATTGTTCGTCAGACATTCAGTGGGGAAATTTTCAAAAACGCGTTATGCGTTCAGCAAACTACAATGCGCTGCTGCATGTGGATATTTGCACGCGCAGTCATGGGACCCGCATTGCTTGGTAGCATAAAACACATAACTACGATGGTCTTATGCTTGCCCCTCACCGTCGAGTTTCTCCTACCATACATACAATATTGACACGGCTAGTGGTGATTTGCATATGAGTGCCGGTAACAAATGCACAATGCACGTCAAAGAGCTCAGTCAGCGCTTGCATGCGACGAAATGGGCTGAGCAAGTAACCAATCGTCGACGACGTTTGTCGTTTTCTGTTTAGGATTGGTTTGCTGGCGCCGCGTGCTGCAAGCGTGCCTTGCCGACGGCTGTCAACGATAGGGGGAAGCATTGCTATGTACTGGCTACGCAATATACGGGCAGCTGCAGAATTAACTCCTTCCCCGCCCTTCGGATTTCGGCCAGATTTGACCTCTGCTTAAACAGACAAGCATGTCCCAGAGCAGAGTAAAATGTGACAGTTTGCGTGTCTGCCGTATCATGAGGTCCGTGGGATATGCGGAGGTACGGTACGGCAAATCCTACGCCGCGATTAAGAACAATGATTCAGGCGAGGATATCCTCAACTTACCCGTACCCGTACCAGAACATGTTTTGTTTTGGGTCAAACTGTACTTCGTCGCAATGAAGTACTGCGCAATGGTACTGCAGATGGTGAATGTTATTCTGGGAGTCAGGTACAGATACAGGTACTATGCAACTCAGCGGTGGGAGACCATATACATGTCAAATAATATTATCAATTTCCATATGTGCTTGGCGGTTGACGCTCATGAAGATGATGCGGACAATAGATGCCGAGCAGAAATGAACTTGGGTACGACTGCGAGTTGTAGAGTGATGTGAAATATTATGGCAAAACGGCTACGGGTAAGCTTACTCAACAAGCCATACAAAGACACAAGAAGGCGCACTTCGAATCTGCGCATGTATGACTGAAAAGACGATAGAAATGGGAGGTGAAAAATTAATCATAGTCTACAAAGGATAAAACTATAGGGAAATATAGGGAATGAATTTGTGTTTACAAGCCACACATTCATCGGAGACTCACGATGGGACTGGAACGGAGTAATATGCTATGCATTCACGCCCTCCCCCAATAAATTGTATTATCACTTTTCAGATTCTTATCCTACTACCCAAGCCAGCTTATGACAATCCCCAATCTTCGCCATATCGATATATCGCACCCATCATGTTGCTCGTGCGCATATCCCTTTAACACCTTGCGCACCAGGAAAAGAAAGTTCGGGGTGGAAGGGGGGAAACGGAAATAATGGAAACGGGTAAAAGGAACTACAAAGTTTAAGCACTTTTGTTGCTTCGAAAATGTGGTCCTATATACTCCAGGCATCGACCGTGTAGTGAGTGCTTAAACAAAAAAGTACTTGCAAATCGTACAGAGTTTGCAATACTTGAATTGATATGATAGGCACGCGGACTGATAAGCGAAGACGAACATAACAAGGCGGTAGAGTCAGGACTGACAACATGGTAACGAACGAAATGCACTTGATAGAATTCGAATTGATACTGCTCTCTTTTGTTACCCCTTCTTTTCGTTATTTGAATTCTTTCTGTCCTTGTGTTATCTATGGGATTTTCTGGAATTGTTACGATGTAGTATACTCCTACTAAACAATTCGATGAAAGTGCCATGCCTTGGATTCCGTGACCCTCTTGTCACTCTTGCCCTCTTGGTTATCCCCCTTTTGTCCCTGTCCACGTTCGCATAGTGCTTTTTGTAATACTTTGAAAATGAAAGTTAAATGTGTAATATGAATGTATTTTATCATTATCACTTGTTGTAGATATGAATTCCTTTTTGCTTGGTGGCCTCCACTACTTTTTCTTGTAAGTAATTCCTTTGGTAGAGATGAATTTTCTATTTCGATGGCGATTTAGAGCATGCTTGCCCATGATTAGGCCCAATATTCGTTTCCCCACTTTTCCACCTGTCAACCCTGGATATGCAGGCATTTTATTCTTATAAATATATTTATTTTTGCTTTTTCTTTTAATTGTTTTTTAATTCTTACGTACAGGCACTAAGGTACCTGTATCGTGATGCTGAACTACCGGTGATGTACCTGACACTACTCGTAGTACAGATAGGTCTGGCGGGCTGGTGCACGAGAGTACGGTTCCTGGCTTTCCCCGTACGAAGACTGCAATAAACATAAACTCCCCCTACCTTGTAAGGATGGGGCAACTACCAATATAAAAAAAAAACTTACAAGAAAAAGCAGTGGATGCCACCACTATTATCATCAATGGCAACTGCTACCGGACCAGCTGCGTGTCCATTTAGATATTCAAAACCAAATTCTTACAAGGAAACGCAGTGGAGGTACAGAGTACAGAGACAGGTCCATTTAGATATTCTACCGGGACAAACATTCGCTACCCGGTATCCGTAGGGATGGCGATAGACGTCATCTCTGTAGCATGCATTATGAGATATGGCCTTAAAAATTTCCATATACGAAAAAGCAGAGGAGGCAAGATATGGAATGCCTTTCGACGTTTTTTGATATTAATCCGTTTCGATGTTTGTGGGGGATGTGCGGCGAGAATTCATGTGACGTCTTTCTGCTGCTCATCATGGTACTTTGGGTTCCTATCTTAACGACGGCAGTGCTGATGTGGCATGCCTTCCTCATCTTCCTCGGGCTTCCTGTTCCTGTGGCCCTGTTGGGGTTTTCCCTCCTGTCCTCTTGGTTGTTGGTTTCCACTGCCTTTTCTTATAAGAATTTTGTAATTTGGAGATAATACCCGTACTAAAAAGATTCGTAGATGAAACGCTACGTACTTCCTGTTCCTCGGGCTTAGGTTTTTCCCTCTTTTCTTCTTTTTGCTTGGCGGCCTCCACTGCTTTTTTCTTGTAAAAATTGTGACAATAGAGATGAAACGCAATATGTACGGGTACCAATGTTCATTCTTTGTTTGCAATGCGTAGATATCAGCACAATGATATGCCCCTTTTGGTGACTGATGCCAACGTGAAGATGTCACTGTCGCGACTGCCGCGTATCGCTACCTGTACGACAATTTACCGGTCCGCGATCGAAATCGAGAAGAACTGAAGAACAACTAACGTATGTATTCGACGGTATGTATTTGTCCATTGAGACAGATAGCATTGTTCCTCGGGCTTAGGTTTTTTCTTCCTTTCTTTCTTTTTCTTGCTTGGTGGCCTCCACTGCTTTCTCTTGTAAGAATAATTTTTTGATAGATAGCATTGGCGACAATCCTCGTAGTTCTGTGAGGAATTAGTTACCGTATCTGTTTATTACAAAGAAAGCACTGGAATCCACTAGTCACGAAATTAAAAGAAAATAGGCACAGCAAGAGTCTCAGGCGTCGGAGCAGGGAGGCACGTAACAGCAGCTGCACCACCCTCTCGCAAGGCATCACGAAGATAGGAACCCAACGTTCCATGAAGAACCGCATAAAGGCGTTGTATAAACTCACGACGCACATCCCCAAGAAATCGACGTAGGGAAGGGAATATGTTGACCGCGTTGTACAAATTCCTACAAGCGGGCATAACTTTCATACCGTAAAGAGCGAAAGTCTGCTGCATCCATGCTTGGGAAACGTTGAAATGCCACCAAAATGGTCAGTCGATCAACAATATCAACCGCCGTAGGAGCCAAACGACCCCCGTCCTCATGAGTAAAGGGATAATTGTCATGAACGGATTGAATGGAAGGCGTGCCAAGGGAGGACGAAGTGCGGAGGTTAGCATCAAGCTTAGCTTGTTGAGCCCCAATCTCCAAACTCCCATGGAGCGGAAGTGGAGCTCACACAACCGGGATGGTGGAATTTGTGCGCGCATTAATGACCGTAGCATCGACAACCAAGTGCTTAGGAATAGCCGCGAAATCTAACTACGAGAAATCCCCGTGACGATCTCGGGAGGCCCCATACCGAATTCGGCGAACCTCCAAACGCAAGTCCCTCCTTTTAATTGTCCCCCCCCCCCCCCCCCCCCCCCTTAGCCACGAACTCCTCCAAAATATTGATAATGCGATCACGAAGCCGAATCACATAATGTGAGTAAGGGCAACGGGAGATATGACCCTTAGCATGGAGATCGGCGTCCGCTCCCCAGACATGGAAGTAGACGAAGTCGTGGAGGGGCCAAAGCCACGGAGATCACCCGGGGACTCATTGCATCGCAGACACTTGCGGACATGAGGAGCGTGGCCCGGCGTGAGACCGAGCATCCGATGGGCCGCCATAATGCAATAATTAGAGGGAACTCGGAAGCTAGACTCATGCGACGCAAAAATGCAGCCAAAGCCCCACGGCCGGTTCCCGAAACAACACGCATATCATCCAGGTGTGAAGGACTAGAGGAGGCCAAGAGATCGAGAAAAGTACGAGCCTTTAGAGAGTGCGAAATGCCGCGTTGGAGGTGGCCTTGCGTGTCACTTGGGCGGGTAAGAGCATCGGGAGTCGGGACTTGTAAGCAAGTTATGCGCGGGGCCACCGCAACCGGAGAGGCGGCAAGTGAGGGGGACACACTCAACATTAGGACCCACGTAATCCGAAAGATCTCGGTCAAGGGTTGTGGCCATGCAATTAGTCTCTTCCGATTGTTTTGTCGTTGGGTCCGTACCAAATTCTGCTGGCGAAAATGTGTTGTTCTATATTGTAGTATTTCTTATTGGAAAAAGAAGTGGAAACCACCAATCAAAAAGGAAAAAGGAGAAACGTACCCCATATGCCTAAGCCCGAGGAACATGTAGGCATGCCACAGCATCGGCATTGCCCTATGGCACAACATCACGAAGATAGGGACCCAAAGTACCATGAAGAGGGGGATTAGGACGTTGTAAGAAATCTCTCCGCACATCCCCCAAACACCGTCAAAAGCGGATATAAGTATATCGACGATCAAAATTTTGCATGCGCACATAGCTATCAAGACGCAATGAACGGGTGTCCGCAACACCCATGCCAGGGATGCGACGAATTGCCACCAAAATAGCCATGCGATTGACCAACTCATCCGCCATTGGCGCCAACCGGCCCCCATCCGACACGTCGAAGGGTTAGTAGTCATGGACCGACTGAATCGAAGGCGTTCCAAGTAAAGCGGAAGTGCGGAGGTCCGCATAGAGTTTGCCATGTTGAGCTCCCAATGCAAGACTACCCGGGAGTGGGAGGAGAGCGCCTATCTAGGGAACGCGTGTGTTCATACGTGCCGTTGTAACCGTCACATCAACAACAAGATGACGGTGTGGAGCCCTGAAGTCTAACCAAACCACATCCCCATGTCGACCTCGAGAATGATATGAAACAAAATGTTTTACAATTAGCACCCAATAAGGAAACGTGTCAGCGATTATCCAATGGAGAAGCAAGAACATCCAAAGAAAAGTAATCAAGCACTGTTTTATTAAGGGGAAGGGGGAGAGACCATCCCAAACAACAAGGTTACGCCCCCAACAAGTGGCGCTCTCTTCCCTCAGCGTGGATAACTATTCCTCGAGACCCCTCTCCCCCCTATCGATGCCCCCGTCCCGGTTTGTTGCACCGAATATCTCCGTAGGTCACCGAGGAACGTATGAACTACTACGGAAAAGTGCGCCAATGCGGGTAGGTACAACATAATCATATGATAAGCACAATGTTGCTTTTTCATCTCCGATGAGGGTCCCTTGCATAAGGGGGGGGGTCTTGTACTTGAGCTTCAATAGGCTGCTCAACGAACATGCAATGCAACGAACGGACGTATGCTTTTAAAGCATACGCGACGCAGGAACGGAGATTGGGGGTTGGGGGGCGGTGGAACATACACAATTATAGTTGGAACTGCTTCTGGGGGTCTGTTCGTTGATGGTCTATTATA